>JAOVVF010000001.1:26862173-26875629 GCA_028565595.1 Duopalatinus emarginatus | reverse complement strand
TATATATAAACACTGTAAGTTGTTTATGGTTTGCAGCAGTGGGTAGTAACATGCTACATTTACTAACTTTTAGATAAATTGTACTTATAAGAGAATACTTGTGAAGAAGAAGCACTACTTTTACATTGAGCTACATTCTCCTCACTACTTGCTACTTATTTTTAGCGATCCGTCCAATGCATGATCTCTTCATTTTGTTTTGTTTTGTCAAAACTTCTGACAGAAGCTCTGTCACATGACTGTGTCTCAACAATCAAACCAATAGCGAGAGAAAAGAGAATTTAATTGATGTTACTTTCTAAAAATGTACAAAGATGTACCTGGACAGGGAAGCAATTCATCGCCAGATACCCCCACACACTTACACATTAACTCACACACTCCTACCTAGGGTAATTTAGAATATCTTATTCTGCTAATTGTGTGTTTTTCATGAGGTGGGAGAAAAGCAGAGCACTCTGGTTACCACATGAATGCGTTTTCTCATTTTCCATCTATCTATCGATCTCTCTCTATCTATCTATCTATCTATCTATGAAAGTGAACTATTTGCCTACTGTGTTTGCACACAGAGGAATGTGACCTCCGCATTTATCCCATCCGTGCAGTGAAACACACACACCAGTGAACACACTTGCCAGGAGCAGGGGGCAGCCCCAAACCACGGCACCCGGGGAGCAGCCCCAAGCCACGGCGCCCGGGGAGCAGTTGGGGGAGTCAGGTGCCTTGCTCAAGAGCACCTCAGTCGTGTCTTGGCCTGGACAGGGATCGAACCTGTGACAAGACCGGTTCCCTAACCACTAGGCCACGACTGCTCCCAGCTATCTATCTATCTATCTATCTATCCATCTATCTATCTAAGTAAGTCTTGAACTAATAACATTATTTTACATTTGCAATGTTTTGGATTAATATTTTGCAATTATGAGACACAACCCAAGTGCATAAAATGCGAAGTAAAGCCATTTAAAAAGGACTGAATAAAGCCGGGGGTCAAAGCCATCATTTTTGCCTCCTTATAGCATCATTCTTAGAAAAACCCAAGAAAATCACTTCTAGTTACAAGCCCTATGAATTCTTTATAAGATCCATTTGGCTCAGCTCTGCCTGTGTGACCTGACAGTAGAACAAATTGTCTGATGCCTCATTTAGGTTCCTGTGCAACCCACTGTGTTCTAGTAAAGTCACATCTACAGGAAGGGAATGGGACCCGTGGGACCACGACTTGGGCATCATTGCCTAGCCTGCTTTGTGGAAATCGCTTGCATAATAAAGGCGCTCTAATTGTAACCATGCAAACCTGAAGCCCCATATGGTCCAGCTCTCACATTTCAATTAGCTTATACCACAGGGAGGGTTTTATCATCGTTATAGCATCTTAATGCAACTAATTATTCGTATACGTAATGCATTATATTCTGTCAAATGGAAGCCCTTCTGTCAGCCCTTTGTCCAGGTGTTGAACTGACGCAACTTGTGTTGAAGTGATACCTGTGTGCATGTTAGAATTCCTTTTTTAAACTAGCGGCTGAAAATTTCATGTCCAGTTTGAACACAATCGAATGCTCGAGAATTTTTTTTATTTCTAGTACACCATTTGTTATGTTATTTTTTTTAGTCTGTGAGGCATTCCATGTGCTTTATTTGCACATTAATTGAACACTGAGTCATGTAGATCTCAGCGAAACTCAATTTGCATACATATGCTCACCATAAGCCATACAAATTAAATGCAGCTCGAAGGCGAAAGGATATACACCATGGATGAAATTCATTATAATTCATACATCTCTTTTTTTTTTTTTTTCGCCTGTTGATTAAATTCACACTTTTTACAACCTCGTTATCAGTGCAATATATACACTGGCATGCCAGAAAAACTGGTACAGACGAGTCTATGCAAAATACACAGCCTGGCTTTGGCATTGGCTCCATAACGGAATGACATTTTTAAGCTGGTATTTCATTCGATTCCGTAGCTGGTATTTCATTCGCTGGTATTCGATTCCCGCCCAGGGCAAGACACGACTGAGGTGCCCTTGAGCAAGGCACCTAACTCCCCTACTGCTCCCCGGGCACTGTAGTTTGGGGCTGCCCCCCGCTCTGGGCAAGTGTGTTCACTGGTGTGTGTGTGTGTTTCACTGCACGGATGGGTTAAATGCAGAGGTCACATTCCTCTGTGTGCAAACACAGTAGGCAAATAGTTCACTTTCATCTAAAGAAGGGCTGGTGTACCAGTTTTTTTCTTGCACTCCAATGCATTTTTTTTTATCCTCGATCCACCTTTTTTTTTTTTTTTTTTTTACACATTTTCCTATAGTGACTATACATATCTTACATATCGTACACACCAAAGTAAGCTTGGAGACGCCTTTCTTGGGAGGCTTTTTTGTTATTTATTTCAAATTGCAATCTAGTAAGTGAAAGGGCCTGTGACAAATTTGCTGGTTTGAGACAGACTCAGAGAGCTCGAGTAATTTGTAAATTGCACTAATCAAACAGATTGCAGCCTGCGGGTCCCTCACAGTAGCCTCTCGCTCCCAGAGTTCATTACCGTAATGAAAGGTGGAGCGACACATCTCCTGCCGTGATCTACCTCCCACGGAATCCCTCTGCGTGCCCATGATCTGTCATTTACTTCTCATTTACATTCACCTCTCTCCATGTGACCCGACGAGGTCACGAGGACAAGCTCGGGAGGGAACATTACCTTGTAGACTGATAAACACCTGTCTTGTCTTATTCCCATCCAAACAGCCATAGTTTAAATATTTTCTAGGAGCAGACATGACATGAAAAAACGTATTTGGTGCAAAAAGGTTGCACTCTCCAAAGCAAGTGTTGTTATGGAACCAGTGATTTTTTTTTTTTTAATTTATGAATGTTAATTATATCGCAGTATTATAAAATCAGGGAGATTGGCCCAGTTTAACAAGACATTCATTGCTTACATAGCACTGTGAGTATAGACAAGCTGTAATGCTCGGTGTGAAAAGTCCAGTGTCCGTCAGCGCCAAGGGAAAAGGGGGAATGTTCCTGTAGCCATATGGAGCTTCGAACTCACCAGTCTGTCACCTTGCATGTTAGCCAGCAGACTCCATCCGCTCACAGGCACTGGCAGGTTAATATCGCCTACGTCTTCATTATCCTACAGTGCGCTGGCATTTGTTCCTGGGCTAAGCTGAGAGAGGAAATGGTTGCACGATGATTTTTACCAAGAGTATCTTTTACATTTCATTATAAGTTTTATTTGAGTCAAATAAATGAATATAAAACTTATTTTAAAACAGTTAAAGTTGAAATTATCATCCAGGTCCTTTATCCAGTTTCACAGCATCTGTGTCTATGACAGCATCAGGTTCTTGTTCTAGGTTGACAGGAATGGACCCTGATCCACCACAAGGTTTGATGTATTGTGCATTTCTGAAATGCTTTTCTAAACACCATGGTTGTAAAGAGTGATTATTTGAGTGAGTCAGTGTATCCGTGAGGTTAGACTAGTCTGGTCATTCTGTCATCAGTCTGACTTCTTTCATCAATAAGGTATTACAGGCTGCAGATCCTCCACTTACAGAGTGCCCCCCCCCCCCATCATAATTGTGTGTAAAATCGAAAGACTGTTGTGAGTCAAAATCCTAAGAGATCAGCAGTCATTAAAAATGCCCAGACCAACCTGTCTGGCACCAATAGCCATGCCATGGTTTAAGTTACAGACTTCACACTTTTTGCACATTCTGATATTTGATGTGAATATTAACTGTAGCTCTTGACCTGTAGCTGAATGATTTTATACATCATGCTGCAGCCGCATGATTGGCTGATTCGATAACTCCATAAGCTCTGATGTGCTATAACAAAGATTAAGGCAACATGTGGACATACTAGACCACATGGACAGAATAAGTATATGAAAAATATAGAATTTTTTTTTTTTATTATTATTATTGTTATTATTATTATTATTATTATTGAACTTGACCCTGTTGAATACTGATAAAATGCTTAGCAATAAAGTCACCAAATCTCAACATTATGAAACACATCTGGAATGCCATGCAACACTGGTGGTCCACCAGTCTAATACTTGATAGGTCCCCATGAGGCATGGACTCCACAAGCTTGCAGAAATATTCCGTACAGCAATGAAAACCATACTACCTAAGGAACGGTCCAGAATTCTATTGTATACTGAGGTATGAGGTATTGTATATAGGATTTGTGTGATCCACAGCACATTGCAGGGCATTCCAGGTTTTGTTTGATAACGTTGAGATGTGATGACTTAGGTGTGAACAGTAAAACCCCAAACTCAGATGAGGGTTCCTCTAACCATAATTTGGCATCTCTAGATGTGTGTGGTTGTGCATTGTCTTGTTGTAAGAGGACAAATCCATTAGAGTGAATGCAATATATGGGTGTAACCCATCAGAAAGAAGAAAAACATAGTGGTTACCTGTCATTTTTTTTCTTTTTCATAAGAAAAACTAGTACAGATAAATATAACTGATTAATAATAATAATAATAATAATAATAATAATAATAATAATAGTGCTAACATGAAAATAAATTAAGAATAAAAATCATACTTACGCACAACATGTAGGATAAAAAAGCGCAAAAATGTGAGCCAATATTACCAGTGAAAATTAATGAATTATGTAAACACAAATGAATCATGCGTAAAATAAATCACTTCTGAATATCATTTAAATATTTGGGGGAAAAATCATATTAAAATGCATTAATCATATAATCTGAACACAAATATCAAGTGAAAAATACATGAAAAAAAACATATGAATAATATCTCAATAAATAAATCATGTGAAAATAATTATGTGAATGCAAATTAATCAAATCATGTTAAAATATTACTGAATCATTAAAAAAAAACCACCGAAAAACTGAGTGTGAAAAATAAATAAATTAATTAATTAATTAATTATTATTATTATTATTATTATTATTAATAATAATAATAATAATAATAATAATAATAATAATGTGAATAAAACAGTTCAGGTGACCCTGTGTTTCACATATTAAAAGATGTCAAGATAAGGTTTTATTTTAGGGATCCACTTCAAAATATTTGCTAGTAACAAATAATTAATATTTTACATTGGATTATTACTGAATGCAGCACGACAGTACCAAGAGTGTTCAAAAGAAACCGAAAGTTAAGTGAACACGAACCACTCATTGACCTACTGTGCTTGCACACAAAGGAATCTGACTTCCGCATTTAACCCAACCCAACCACGCAGTGAACCACGCACACGCTAGTGAAAATGCACACTAGGGGGCAGTAAGCACACATGCCCAGAACCTTTAAAAGGTAGGTGCCTTACTCAAGGGCGCTTCAATTGTGGGAATCTAAACAGTGACCTTCCAGTCACATGTCTGTTTTTTTTTTTTTTTTGAACACCAAGCCCATGGCCGCCCCGAATAAAAAAATGCACAGAACTGTACAAAGACGCAATGGCTGATTTTTTTTTTTTTTTTTTTTTTTTTCTACCACAGACTGTAGATGTAGTCGGTGACAGTCATGTCAGATCACACAGACTGACAAGCACCCAGAATTTTAACTACATTTGGGCTATGTTTCATCATTTTTTGGAGGAGGAAGCATACCTATCAAATTATACAAAAGGACAGAAGACATGGTCTGTTGTTTTGCTTTTAAACAAAAGGGTTGCATTTTTTTTTTTTCCGGTTTACCTTGTTTGGTATTCTGATGAAATATGGTGTGAAGTCAGCAGAGCATGACAGGTGTTGAATTAGAAATCACAAATGCAGAAAAAGTCTTTAAGTGTGTGTGTGCATGTATGTGTATAGATAATGATATGATATGATATGCTCCATATCATTCGTATTATATAGACGTGATAGAATTAATGCTTGAAGACTTTCACAATGTGCCTCATTATCGAGCGGACCTTATAATAGCCGAGATCTTCATTCAAGCGATGATGTAGTCTTTATAATGTCATAAGCATGAATCAGGGTGTAAATCCTGGCTAATTTCATATAATCCACTGAAACTGATGAAGTGATATCACCTTGACTTTTACTCCTTGAGACGAGAAATTAGTCCCCCCCCCCCTTTTTTTTTTTTTTTGCTAACTTGCTGTTCTCAGCACAGGGACAGAGTTCAGGTGTCTGAGAATGCTTAGTCCTCATTATGCATCCTCGTGGACAGGATTCGCTTGAGTTCCCATCTGCGCCGTGCATTCCTGTTAGCAGCCAAGAGAGGGAGAGACGAGACGGCGAGCCGCGACAGGAAGCTGCTGAGGAGAGTTGACGGTGAAATATGGATATCAGACTGCCTCCAAAAATCCACAGACACACCAAACACACACACACACACACACACACACACACACATAGTCACGCACACAGCCTCTCTCTCTCTCTCTCACTCTCTCTTTATTGTCCTGTAAAATAAAATGGCAGCCGTGATCTCAAACCCCAAGCTACTGTGTAGCACATCGTGGTCAGCATCCTAATGCAAGGAAGATAAGCCCTCAGCTGAGAAAAGGGGATTTACAAGGTTTGAGGGCCCTCTAAATTAATCTCCAGGGATATTTCTAAGGGGATGGTGTCACCTTGTGGTCAATAGATGTAGACTTTAAAGATCACTTGAGTTAATCACTGCAGGGGAGGCACAAGCTGTTTGGTTGTAATGCATTTTTTTTTCTCCCCCGATAGCTTTGTGCATGATGCATCAAAGCGAGAGCGCGTGTCTGTGTGTGTGACAGAGACACTGGCAAAATATGACACCCGCAGTGCACCGTATGCATTTAGACGCTCAAGACTAGTCCTCCGTTTTCCTCCACTGAGGATTTATCATGTGAACCTCGGATAGCGTTAATGGTTTTGGCAGCATGAAGGCTTGATGTATATTTCAGGTATATTTCTTATCAGCAAAAAAATGGTGGAACGCTGTATGGACACCTGGTATTAGTCAAAAAGTGGACAAAAACGCTTTTATTCATAGAATGGAGTACGAGTATACTTATACTTACTATATGAAGTGAAGTGAACCACTCATTGACCACTGTGCTTGTACACACAGAGGAATTTTATCTCCGCATTTAACCCATCCATGCAGTAAAACAAACACACACACTAGTCGAAAGTCACCACGCTGACTAGTGAGCAACCCTATCGATAGGTATCTTGCCCAAGGGCACCCTATCCAAAGGTACTTCGGTCATGTCTTTTTGGTTGCAGGGTCAAACCAGGGCCCTTCTGTTCACAAAGCCGTTTCCTCAACCACAAGCCCACAGCTGCCCTGCATATATGAAAGTGAAAGTGAACTATTGTGACCTCTGTGTTTAACCTATCCATGCAGTGAAACACACACAGCAGTCAACTCTAGAGGGCAGTGAACACACTTGCCCAGAGTGGGTGGGTTGGGTTGGGGGGGGGCAGCCCCAAACCGTGGCACCTGGGGAGCAGTTGGGGGGGGTTAGGTGCCTTGCTTAAGGGCACTTCAGTTATGTCTTGACCATTGCAGGGCTTAAACCTGGGACCATTATGTCACAAGACCAGTCCTTAACCACAAGGCTTGCTATACAAACACACTTTATACTACTATATAATACTAAGCTGTACGGGGGGTGGGAGAAAACCAGACAACCCAGATGAAACCCATGTGGAAATGAGGAGAATGTGCGATGTGTGATGTGCTCTTGTAGCACAGTTCTCGGTCCGTTTCTATAAGAATTCTGGTGCAATTCATTTCATGTCCGAAGACAAGAGAACCAAAGGCATCTAATGGAAACCAAAGACAGCAAATGACATCACAAGACGCGACCCTAAATCTGCCTCGAGGTAACAGACTGCACTGAACCTAGCTAAGAGTTATCATACTGATGTCATAGGGTGACTGGTTGGTGTTTTTGCAGCCTTTTATGATTCGAAAAGTCACACACACCTCATTCTTTTCACACACCTCATTGATGTTTTCCATTACGGTTTGGTACAGGCATCGGAAATGTATGTGCAGCAGAGGAATTTTGACACTGTGTTGACTCCTTTATCAATTTTACCACCTCTCGTGTTTCCAGTTGGCAGAAAAAGCACCAGATATACACTCCAATACGTGCATTAAGCTTTTCTTTTCTTTTCTTTTTTTTTCTTATTTATTTATTTATTTATTTATTTATTTATTTATTTATTTATTTATTTATTTATTAATTAATTATTGTCATTATTTTATTTTTCTGTTTTGGTGGCTTTGCTGCTTGCCATTGTAAATAAGATTTTTTTTCTTAATGACTTGCCTGGTTAAATTAAAGGTTAAATAAAAAATTCAAATAAAAAGCCCAGCATGATGCATTGTTCTGATGATTGGCTCATAAAAATATCTATCAAATGTGCATCATATGTCTCTTATTCTGTGTACATTTGCGAGTGTGAAGGCTAAGCAAACCAGGACTAATATGCAACAGTCCATCATTTTATTGTTCGGTCCGGACCAAGGGAACTGAACTGCAAGTATAAACGCACCCTTAATCACAATCAAGGCCAACGTTAAAAGTGGTTTACTTAAATTGTTCTTAGACACAGAGCTACTACGTAAAATATTGAATATTTGGGGTCAGCCATGGACTTGTGGTCAGGGAACCGGTCTGGAGATCGAAAGGTCTTGGGTTCGATCCCTGCACCAGACAAGACATGACTGAAGCACCCTTGAGCAAGGCACATAATCTCCCCAACTGCTCCCCTGAAGCCATGGTTTGGGGCTGTTCAAGTGTGTTCACTGCCCCCTAGTGTTTACTAGTGTGTGTGTGTGTTTCACTGCACAGATGGGTTAAATGTGGAGGTCGCACAGATGTAATATAACTAAAACACTAATATAAGCACAGGGTTTCAATACTGTGAGATGTGGGCTCATGTCTGCTCTATAGTGTGGTCAGACGATACTACAGTTCTGCTGTGAATTTCTGGAAATATTCAGTAGTAAGTAATGCTGAAATAATAGTTGTTTTTTTGGAAGTTACTGTAGGTAAGTTAATTGGTTTGACACAGGCTCTGTATATAAATGATCCATATCATGTCACCGTCAGTATCAGCTGAAAAAACAAGCCGTGTCACATGACCTACAGGACATGATCCATATCCCTTTTACAATTTCAGACAGGAATGGGTAATTCCGTGCCAAATCAATTTTCAGAAAAGTTCCCAGGTGACCATTTCAGATTTTCACGAAAATCTGCCAAACTGAAATTTATAGGGTGTAATAAATACCCACAAACTCTTGGGCTGAAATTCCCATTATTTCAGGAGTTATGTAATCTTTAAATTTAGGTGCCACGCCCTCTTTTCGTACTCGTGATTTGCTGCTCTGATCAGTCAGGGTTTTTAAAGGGTCATATCTTCATTTCTAAACATTATACACAGCTGAAAATTTGTCCAATTTCTCCTTTGTCACAGGGTTATCAAGAGCTCTGGACCAGACCGGAAGACAGGATCTCAGATTTATAGGCAAAAAAAATCAGGCCCTGCCATATCCCCAACCTACGAGTGGGTAATTAAGAAGGAGTTGACTTGTGTGGTTGGTGTGGTACACTGGTAACGTCATTGGGTTCCCATGTGAGAGACCTGGGTTTGATTCTTGGTCTGGGCAGCCAGTCTGTGTTACACCAATAAGGGTCCTTGGGCAAGACTCCTAACACTAGTTGGCCTCCTGGAATACCAATAACCTCGCTCTGGATAAGAGCGTCTGCTAAATGCCATAAATGTAAATGAATATATTTTCACCAATTATAGCTGAGATATGTACCTTTCAGCAGTGTTAAGTTCATTACTAATAGTAACTGTCCACATAGTCAATTATCCACCCATAAGTAGGGGTACAGCAGGGCTTGATATTTTCTGTGACCATTTTTTACATGCCTATAAATCTGAAATGTTGTCTTCAATTGGAGTAATACTGCATTTGCTTATAGGATCTCCACAAAATAACAATAATCCAGTATAATTTGGTCCAGACCTCTTGCTAATCCTGTGACCCTAGGGTCAAAATCCAAAAATGGGGTTCGCCGGCAACCAAAGTCGGATTGTGGCAGGCTCATAACTTGCTACTGCTTACACGGAGCGTCATTCTGATGGGTCGACAAACCTAAGCCAGGGTACCAATTCAGCTTTATATCATGTTTAGAAACGAAAACAATTCAAAATCCCTTATTGATCAAATCATAAGTACAAAAAGGAGGCGTGGCACCTACATTTAAAGATTACACAACTCCAGAAATAGTAGGAATTTCACCCCAACATTCCGTGAGTCTTCATTACTTCCCATAAGGTTCATTCTGGCACATTTGGTCAACTGGAAGCCACTGGTTGATTTTTCAATAGAACAATCTGAATGTGTTATATAGCCGCCAATGAGTTTCATCTATTTCCATTCATATACATGACTATAAAGAACCATTCAGTCATGCTAAGGTCATGCTCCTGGTTTTTACTTTTGACATTACTGAGCAGTTTAATCAGTGCAGCCAATATCATGGTTTATACTCTGCTCTGCCCTGTCTAAGTTCAGCCTGTTTGCTGATCATCTGATCGCGTGCCTGCATTATGTGTTTGACTTTGCTTCGCCCTTTCAACTTGATTATTTCAATAAACCTGGGCCACACAACCAACTCTGTCTGCCTATGTCTGACAATCCAATTTTATCTACGAGTTGACTTATGCTGGTCATTACACATTAGCAAATTTTAATACCAAGAAACAGCGTCTCATTTCAGTCTAAAAATGCACTGCAGAGTAATATACATCAAACACACTGGACAGTTAGGTTTAAGATCCATATGCAGGATGGATTCATTAAAACTACCAAATTGCAGCCCAAAACGATAAGAACGATAAGGCTGGAAATGGGCAAGACACAATTAGATAGTAAATAAAATCTTGGAAGACGAAGCAAAAATGAGTTTTGTCAGAACACTAGGGCCATGGCATAAATGAAAGCGTGGCCTCGCACAAATCACTGAACATAATGAAATAACATTAAGGATGTATTTACACTAAAGTGCCAACTGGTGGTGGCTTTATAATGGTATAGGGTTTGTTTACCCGCCAATCCATTGGACCCCCTTATACGTCTACAAACGTCTCTGACAGTTGAACGCTATGTGCGCTAACTTTCTGACACCTGTTCATGTCCTGCATTCATTCTGATGGGTTTGGTATGGCGTCAGATCAATGTCAAAACTAGGGGGCGCAAAAACACAAGGTGATAAATATAAACCTGCAAGTTTTAACAGTGCGTGTAAATATTCCTCCCGCGAGCGTAAAAGTGAAACTCGTGAGCACAAAAAGAAGTCCTGCGCACGTATTTATCATTATATCGCGCTCAAACCACCTTTTTTGCATTCTCAAATGTTTTTTTTTTCTTCTCGATTCGCCAGTTGTCCTCGCGCCCCATGATTTTTTTGCACTTGTGTAGTGGATGGGGTTGGTTTTGACAGTTTGGGGGCGGGCTCATGGCCGTTTCTGTCAGCGAATGCTATTGGCTAATGGCTCCTGGCGTTGTGGCTTACCGCACAGTATAAACAGCCCTTCTCCGAAAGACAAACATGGCGGACGACACTTAAGTTGGTTATTTACTCGCAGCTCCCAATTCGTTTGGCTCCTTATTCCTAGATCCAGATGTTAGCGTTAGCTCCTTAGTTAGCTTCTTATACGCAGACTGAAGTTAGCTTCGTATTCCCAGATCCAGATTCAGTGAGCCGCGGTGAACGAAACGGTGTGTTCAGGTGTACAAAATGCTGTGCACATTGCTTTACCGCTTCACGGACAAATAAAAAGAACTTAATACAGAAAATAACGAACTGTTTATCCTCACAACACATAAAACAGGTGAAAAACATGTACGGAATATCTTATCTCATTTTATCGCTCTCTATTTTGTTTTGATCATAAAGCTCACTGCAAAAAAAATATCGTAAAGCATTTTAATACTTAAATAAAATAAACGAAATTATATATTTTATGAGATTTAAATCTTTTATTGAAAAGATTTTAAATGGATTTATGTGTTGTGAGGGTAAACAGTTCGTTATTTTCTGTCAAAACCACCTCGATCCAATACTTGACCGCAAAAAAATTCACTCGAGCGCAAAAAGCAGTCGAGGGTAATTCACATGTCACGCAAGGACAACTGCCGAATCGAGAAAAAAAAAACATTCGATAATTAAAAAAAGACGTTTTGAGCGCGATATAATGATAAATACGTGCACAGGACTTCTTTCTGCGCTTACAAGTTTCACTTTTATGCTCGCGGCAGGAATATTTACATGCGCTAACTGTTAAAACTTGCAGGTTTATACTTTTCATTTTGTGTTTTTGCGCCCCCTAGTTTGACATTAATCTGACGCCATAGTTTGGCCTCTTCCAACAGAACAATGCACCACCCCACATATCTACAGATGACAAATTATGGTTAGAGCAACACTCATTTCCACCTCCACCTCGCTCTCAGTGTTATCGAGCACATCAGGAATGCAGACAGATTCGTGGACCGTTCTGCATGATGTATGGTGTTCATTGCCTACAGAATTCTGTATATCCGCCAGCTCAAGGAGTTCATGCCTCATGGAGGACCTACCAAGTATTAGACTGGTGTATGAGTCAGTGTACATAGCTGTACATGAGCTGCATTCTCACCATAAATCCAAGCTACTAATCAGGAATATTTACTTCAAAGATGAGTGCATTGCAGCATGCCAAACCAAAAAATCTAAGGAAATACAAGTGGAGTAGAAGTTCATGTTGCTGTCTCAAAGCTGAGGCAGAGTTCCAGACCACGGTACTTCAACAGTATTGAAAGAGAATATTGCTAACAAGTGCCAGGTGAAGTGGGTTGTGGGTTGGTCTGGTCAGGTCTGATGGCACCTTGGATCTTTCTCAAGTGTTTCTCCCTTGACTTTCAAAGGTGAAGCACCGCCGGTCGACTAATGATGTTGCTTCCTGTACTGAGGCCAAAAGAAATAAACAGAACACCAGAGCACCAGCAACCATGAGGAGCATTATATTATTTTATAGCCACAAAGGCACTTACAGCAAAGCATCTAGACACATAAGAGGCTATAACTGGGTTTACACTATGAATGTTGGACTTTTAATTGTCATCATCATCATCATCATCATCATCATTACAGTGCTGCTTGAAAGTTTGTGAACTAGTTGAGAAGTTTACATTTTTCTATTGTTTTACCACGTTTATTTTATTTTATCATCAACAGTTTTTGTATATGAAATGTCAGGTTTAGGTTCGATTCCATTTATTTGGTTTGAGGGAAATGTGTGAGCTGGAAGCAGACTACATGAAACATGTACTCAGAGCATGTGCAAAAGTAAATATACCACAGCTGCACTGGTAAACTCAATTAGGTAAAAGACTCAGGTGAAACACATGTGAGTGCTGAAGTAATCAATTAA
>JAOVVF010000001.1:26848088-26858858 GCA_028565595.1 Duopalatinus emarginatus | reverse complement strand
GTAAAGTGAGATTTCAGTATGCTGTAGCACTTACCATTTTCTCTTGTCCCAGCAGTTTTTAACAAGTACTTTTAACACAACATGTGTTCACCATTTTAATTGTAACATTTCACTTTAAAGCCTTATTCATTAACATAGATTTAAAAAATGGAATTGTGGACCACACTTCCCAAAAACCTCAGCGGCCAAGCAAGATGGCCGCGTCCAGCCATGATACTTCGCATCCCACTCATTTTCAGTACCCTACTCATTGACTTTTTGTTTCCAACCTGTTCCCACACCATGAATGTGCACCTGTTTTGTCTTTTAGCCCAGCTTTAGTTTATGTATTTAAACTCCTTTTGTGTATTAGAAAGTCGTGCTAGCTGTATATCCGGCTAAGTTCTCAGGAAACGTTCTTGGTGTGTTTTGACCTTTTCCCACACCTTGACCCTGTTTCTAGCCTAATCCTTGGAAATTCTTTGTGTAGTTCACCTGAACATTAATTGCCTTGACTTTGTCTTTGGAAATATATGATTGGTTTTGTCTGCCTGATTTATTAATGACCAACACTTGCATCCACCACACCTGTCTTGGCGAGTATCTGTGTGTGATCATAACAGATTACAAACTGAAATGGCTTTATTAAAAATTAGAAACTAACAAATAAAATCGAACAAAGAATTATATAGAGAGGCTCGACTATATATATATGCATGTAGTAAAACACAACTCAGAGGGGAGAAGCAAAACATTGTCTGATTTCTATTGGCTTTTATGGACAGTGTCAAAACTACACATTTCTGCTTTAGCAGCTAAAGCTGACCATGACTAACCATGAATAATTTACCTCCTACAGAAAAAAAGCTATTTCACTGAAGAGGAAAAATATACATTATTTGAAAGGCATAAATGAGCTGCTTTTAGTGCTTGTTTTTGCTTTGTGCAGAATTTGTACTTTGACCTGTGTATTCCTTTTGTATTAAGAATCAATAGAAAACAAGCAGGCAGGACTTTGGGCTTGTTTATCTATTAGTAAATCACAAACTTATAAAGAGTGTATTACTAAAACCGAGGTGAATCCATCTTAATCCAGTTGAAATGTGAGAAATATTCCTAATATTCCTCCTCGCTGCTTCCTAATATTCCTCCTGGCTGCTGAGTAAAATATGTTTGGTGGAGAAATATATAATATATGGGTGTCAATACTTTTTCGAGCCTAGGCTGTGAATGATTAAAGATTGGGGCTCAATAAAAATATATCCAGATTAATAGAATAATCTGTTGTCTTGAAACAGTCTAATATTCTGTTGGATAAAATGTACTGAAATGCTGGTTTAAAATAATAATCTGAACACCTTTTTTGGTACTTGGCCCACATACCTTAGTCTTCATCCAGGATAGATTCTGGGCTATAGCACACTTGTCTCAGTGCCATAAAACACCACCATTTCTCATGCTGGTAATTTGATGTAATGTGAAAGCACTATTATTGACAACATAAACCACTTCAGGACGTGCTGGTTTTAAAAAAATAACCAACCATGGTGGTATGAGATTTATTATTTTCCAATACCTATACAACCTGATTTGTCTTGTTGCTCTTACACAACAGCGATATGCCAATAATTTTTTGGGTGAAACGACAATGTTATACTTTTTATCCATTTATAGTTACATTACGTTGAGAAAATTCAGGAAACAATTTCTAACTTATAATTTACAGTATTGATTCACTTTTTTATTTTTTTTTCATTTAGCACCCATTCCAAGTTATTGCACAACAAAACTACTGCCATAAACTACACTGACTGACAGCAACATAAACCTTGCTACACACCAATGGCAGCATGGGAGTACTGTTAGGGAAGCATGTAGCTAAAACCACAACAATGCGATCCTTAGCAGTTTCTTTCAGACCTCAGTAAATACATGTTCGGTGACCTCAACTGAGTCATAATGGATCGGGGCTCAGTTGGTCAGTCATTATCTTATTCTCTTAGTCCATCAGGGTCATGATTTGTCTGGAGCCCACCTGGAATCACTGGACACTGGACATGAATAACTCCAATTAAAAACAACCACAAGATGCAGTTGTGAAAATAACTGTAATCTGTTTTACAGTGTAACACGCATAAGCCTTCGTGTCTATAAGCCAACATGATGACTCCATCTTTATTTAACGGTACTATGTTATCCAAATAATGACTTCCTTGCACTGTGTCAAACCCATATTGCTCATAAATACAATTAGTTTGTACAGGGGTTAGTCAGTTGGGCTGGCTGAAACTTTTCCTCCAGGCAAAGAACAAGAATGTTGAGCGAGAAAGCAAACAAGCTTCGTTTGGCAGAATTTAATGAGTCAGATGAATGTCAGGCCGCCCCAGTCTGATATGACCTTTAGCTTAGCCGCGAGAACCGTTATAGCTCAGCAGCGCATGGGACATTACGTCCCTAAACTCGACCGTCAATCACTCCATCTCTTTGTTCCTCTGCCTACTCGATCACCGCACCACTGAGCCTGTCTCTGTCCTGTGCTCATGCATAATTTCAAACAGTGGAAATGTGCAGAGCCGTAATGATGGATGCAGGTCAGGAGCACAGTGAGCTCTGTCATTCACTAGCAGTGTCTGCTGGGGCTGCATCTGGAGGATCAGGGAATCAGATTGAGTTCATATATTAATAGCCATGCTCCTGGAATGCACCTATAAACAAAGCCTTCTCTACAAGTCAATTTCGGTTGTAATGGTGTTGTTAATGGTACATTTATGGACCTGTGTTATGGTATAAATGTTTATAGCAATGGGTGTCTGACTGTTAAAACATGACTGTGTACATTTCTGTACACGGACATGTATCATGTTGTTGATTGGGTTTAATGTGATAGCACTATTATTTATGGAAAAAACAGAACCTGAAGTGGTTTGTTGAAATTTTATACTGTTCATTAATTTAGAGTTACATTATGTTATGTTCCATCCACAAAACAAACATTTTCCCAATTAAAATATGAATGAGAGTATTTTAAGAATGTCCATGTTTGGTCAAAAACAAATGCTGTAAAAGTTCTAGTGCCATATTGGAAACATAAGTAGCACCATGCTCAAAAGTTACTGCTGTCCACAGAGGTGATGAAACCAGTAGACTATGTGTAAGTGATGTAATGATGTTATTAGTGTCTGGTATAGCATACCTTATAGTTGCAGGGTGATGTCTTGCCACATTGGATAAATGACCAAAACAGCAAAATAAAGTGCCTCGAATGTGGAAAAAGGGTCAGATGTCTGAAAAAACTTCAGGAAGGTACCTCTGACCACTGAGTAGGGTCGTTCTTCCATTTTGATACAGGCAAACTGTATAGAAACTCATCAACCAATATTTAATGGATTTTCTTTTCTATATAATGACACTGATCTTTGACTGCCAGCAACATAAAATAATTGGTTGTTTAGGATCTTGGCTCCTAAGTCAGTCTGGTGCTTTCAGAGACTGACTAGCCTGACTTTGTCCTACCTTGATTGATTAGCTTATTAATGCACATTGTTAGCTTTAGTGGTCATACACTTGACCAGCTAGCACAATTGCTATCTCTGTCTCTCTCTCTCCCCAGATAGCAATATTTATATAGATATTTGATATGCCCCAAATCTGGGCCCTATCTGGAACTTACCTGTGGCCCACTTAATGCATGGAATAATTGCACAGAAGAGGACCAGGACTCTGAAAGCCAGTTTACTTAAAGGGGTCAGTCTGCGCCACCGGCCACCAGCAGAGGGCATAGCCAGCAGAGCATGAGAGCGCCACCAGCCACCAGCAGAGGGCCTAGGCAGCAGAGCGTGAAAGCAAGCTCCACTGGCTCTCAGAACTCCAAAGACCAGAATCACCAGCGCTAATCAGTGCTGACTAGGTTCACCTGCAGAGCCCTGCATTTAAGCAGCTCTCAACAGCCAATCTTTGCCCTACTTTTGTAAAGGGATGACTGGTGTGGTAATAATAGGCACTGGTTTGTAAAAGCAAAGAAAATAAATGTAATGGGAAAAAAGAAAAATCAAGTCAAAAAGAAGAAAAGGTAATGGACAAAAGAAAGTCAGGACTAAGTCAAGCTTATCCCTCTCTGTTCAGTTTATTTTGTTGGTGCATTTAAACATAAGCGATCTATCTTTTTGTATGAGCACACCAATATTGGAATTTTCTTTGTTTGTCCATTGTTTGCAACAATAAAGTGCTAGACATTTGAGTCCACCATCAAGAATTCATTAAAAACCAAGTACACAAGCATTCCTCAATTTTGCCTCTTTACTACACATGGTAAAGTTACCCCAATATAGACCTATAACAAGCTCAAGTGTACAAACCATATCCTTTTCCGGCTTTGCACTTGGATCCACCACCTACCTGCCACCATACTATTCATGGCCATCACATGGCCGGGTCTCAGGCACCTTCAAACCACCACTGCCAGAAATGGCCCACAACTCAACCATATGTCCAATTGGGCAATTACCATACCAAAGGTGGCCCAGACATGTTTTGGTTGATTGGGGCATTTTTAATATATGGGTCATTGTTGGCTTTTTTTGGAGTTTGCTGGCCATGATAGAGGTCGGTGCCTTATGTGTAGTGGTACATGTGAGCCACTTATAGCTCACATGAAGTTTACCAGTGCTGACAGTGAGTCAGAAGTGCCATACTGATGCCAGAAGTGGCCCACATCAGTATGCTATGTGGGACACAAACACACTGTGTCACATTTTTTCTGTGTGCAGCTCTGAGCATTATTTCCTATTTCTCTTGACCTTTATGCTATTCCATATTTTTATTCAGTTTTTTTTTTCCTTCATTGCTTTGTTTGTCAGATTATATAGTTGTTTGTCTGCTTTGACTGTTAATTGTTTTGTCGATTTGGATTTATTAAAGAGTAAACTCAAACGTCTGCCCACCTAAACCCAATTCATGGAAGGAGAAGCAAAGCATGTGCAGGACAGTGAGACTGGAGGATTAACAGGATTAGTGGAAATTTCTTCACACCTTGAGTTATTTCGTTCTACGGCACTACTGAATGCTTTCATTACCATGCTTATTGTGGAATTTGAGTGAAAAATGACATTCTGATTTGGGGCAATGACAGAGGATTTGTCACCCACAACTGCAAATATCCAATCCTCATGAGGTTATAGTTCCAGTAGGATGTGATTGATTTTTATTGAAAAAATTACGGACTAGCAATTCACGACCCCATTTGAATGAGTCATGCATCTTAGAAATAAATGTTAAGCAATCAATATTGTGAGCCAGCAAAAAAAGGGGACCAAGTAAACAATTTCTGAGTGAAAAAAAAGTTGAGTGCACTCTATTTTCCACCAGAATCCCTCAAAGTCAAAAAAATTCCCACCTAGCATAGCACTGAAATTAGCTAGCGTGCAGGAAAAGTGCAACTCCACCACTTTCACTGACAATGTAAGACATTTTTTATGCTTGCAAATGCATAACGATGAACGGATTTTGTACTTTAACCGTTTCTGCTGATCCAGTGGGTATATGGCTTTCAAAGTTAAGACATGCATCGACAAAATCAAAACATTTTACACATTTGGAAGTACAAGCGGAGGCGGCCTTTGCTAAATCAACTTCCCCTAGATGCCGCAGTGATTTATTTTCCAGTCATTCGCAAGTGATCCAGATCACTGAACCCAGGCCTTAGAAATGAAACAGGGGAGTTAAGATAGGAAAGACTTGTCATGAGACATGAGCTGAGAGTATGCAAGTGTTTGGTTAGTGAATGAGAAAGAGAGAGAAAGTGTAAGGACTAGCACAAATGTGTCCATTATTATAGCCAGGGATTTTTTTTTCTTTTTGTGTGTGTTTTCTGTTACAAAGCATTACTATCAACAGGGAATGTACATTGATCATCCATAACATTAAGGCTGCCTGCCTTACGGCTAGAAAAATAACCCTAAACCATTGTGGTGTGGACTTCACAAGACCTCAGAAGGTGTATCTGGGACTAATATGTAAGCAATAATGGGTTTGTTGTTAAAAAAACAGCCCTGCTCCATCCTAGTTGCCGACATGCCATGACTGAAGTGCTCTGGAGCAAGGCACCTAACCCCCCAGGGCACCGTGGTTTGGGGTTGCCCCCCACGCCAGGCAACTGCTCCTTGGGGGTGTGTTCACTGCCCCTTAGCATGCACTAGTGTGTGTTTCACTGCACAGATGGGTTAAGTGGAGGTCCAATACCCGTGAATGCAAGCATGTATATTTTTGTGTCTAAATATCTATATTGTATCTATATAATCGTCTATGATTTTTTTAATTAATTAATTTATTTATTTATTTATTTATTTTACTGCTCAAGTTCAAACAAATCTATTTGCTAGTTTATATCTTCATGCCAACTAGACAGAAAACGTTACATACATAAAAGTTACCCTATTAAATATGTGGACAGTTCCTGTGTAGTCAGGAATTATATAAAAGTTAGACTGAAGTAAATTAAACACATTTAGATATTGTTTACTGACATAAGATGTTCTAACTGGACCAATATCAACAGTAGTTACATTATACCTGTATGTATAGTGTATGTAAAGCTGTATGTTAATTACCAAATATCACTATAATTTGGAGCTTCTTGAAATAGACCCTGATGTGTTTTTGCAAGAATACGGTAATTGATCTCTACTGGTAGAGGATTGAATATTAGCGTTTGGAGGTTAATATACAGTATGTTCAACAAAATGCTGTTTTAATTTTATACACTGTATTTTGTAGTAAGGAGCATTAAGAACCACATTGACAGAGTCCACATCCACTCATATACAGATATTTTTAAACCCTAGCCTTATGTCATATGATCAGTATGACCAGTGGGCTGCTATGCTCATTTGAGTGTCTTTGAGAGTCTATGGACAAAAATATTTTTACTGCGGAGAGCATACTTTTGAAAACTGTATACCCTGGTGCTCGTCTGATGATGAGTCTGATGGTCTGATGGTGCCCGATCGTCTGATGGTCTGATGGTGCTCGTCTGATGGTATCATCATAATGCTCCACTTTATAATATTTCTACAACAGTTGTAGATTGAAAAGGTACTTTAGTTTTACCAATGGGATTTACGCAGCATGAGTGCTAGCTACTGCGTCTGAGCCTCGAGCACAAAAAAAAAAAATCCTCCCTTTGTTAAGAGTGTGTGTTGGAATGGCAGGGATTTAACACATGTACCAGACAACTGTCTAGCTTAATATTTCAAAATGATATGGAGATATTTGGCTTTGAGGCAGAAAGGGTGTATAATAGGAAAAGGGCCTATTTGTATATGCTATATGCTTTGTACTGGTATGGAGTAAAACACTATATATATATATATATATATATATATATAGTGTCATTGATAATTGACCTGGTGTGTAGGGCCAAATTTTACAGTCCTAATCATTCCAGCATCTAGATGTCTACATGTAATGTCTAATGGCGGTGGATAGGATGGACCTCGCCTGCCATTGCTTAGCACAGCGCAGCCATGGCCTAGTGGTTAGGGAACCGGTCTCGTGACCAGAAAGTCGCGGGTTCGATCCCCACCCAGGGCAAGACATGACTGAGGTGCTCTTGGGCAAGGCACCTAACTCCCCTCCCCGGGTGCTGTGGTTTGGGCCTGCTCTAGGCAAGTGTGTTCACCGCCCCCTAGTGTTCACTGGTGTGTGTGTTTCACTGCACGGATGGGTTAAATGCAGAAGTCATATTCCTTCTGTGTGCAAACACAGTAAGGCAAAATAGTTCACTTTCTTTCATCTACCGTTCTCACACTAATATTCAATCTACCAGTTGTGTTCTTATGGTTTTGCAGTGCTATATGAACAGTATGCACAGTATGAAATTGGATTCATGTTTATGAATATTTTTTTTCTGATGCACCAGACCATGTTTAATCAAATGTCGAGCATTTCATCCGAAAAACATAACAGGAAGCATATTAAATGCATGTTTTGTTGAATTCTTGTCCAATGATCGGTCCGGTAAACAAAATGTTTTGTATTTAAAACATAAATGAAGTAAGAATACGCAAAGCAGTCAGAATTGGTTAGTTCATATATTCAGTGCTGTGTTTTGCCATTTTTAAATGTATCACTATGGAACAAATAAGACATTAATTAAAATTAGTTTGCCATTTGCACAAAGCATGCATTTAATGACCACGGTCCCAGAGCTACCGTGTACTAAATTAAAGCCTGAAAAATGTGCTGGAAACTGTCCAAAACATGAGATGAATAAAAAATAAGACTGTAGGCTTGAGTGTGTGTTCTGTTGATAAGGTATATGTTAATACAAACCTTTTCTCAGGGTCTTTGTATTGTTGGGTTTTTGTATTCATATGTGTGGTGAATATCAAATGTTACAAAAAAAATCTACTCTCCAAAAACATTGAATTTGTTACATTAAATGAACCCCAGCTTTGAATGGTGATGTGGTTTCTGCATGCTTTCTGAAGTTCCTGGATGTAATTGTTAATTCTGTGATCAAAATGACACTGTTATGTTTATATCACAGCTACAGGGGTTTTTATCCAGAACTGTGCAAAGGTAACTTCACTATTTACACAAACAATGTTATGAATATTCAGAAATGGTTAAGCAATTGTAAATTTAAATCACTAAATTTGCATGTAGTGCAGACTAGATTTTTTACAGTAAAAGCATCGTAGACTGTCTAAGAATAAAATACCTGTTTTGCTGTTAAAAAAGTAACGCGATGTAACATAGCAACATTGTCAGTGCTTCAGCAGTGCCCTCAAACTAGCTGGGACTTTCCCAGAATCCTCACTGGCCTACAATAGCTGCCCTACACCTGACTGTTCAGTTTCCACCCATTCTCTGAATTTTAGTTGTGTTTTTCCCACCCATTTTATGTTTAATAGCTTTCACCTGTTTAGTGATACCCATGCCTCAGTTCAGCTATTTAAACCTTGACCTTTTCTCCCTTGTTTTTCCAAGACTGTCACATGGCAAACACACAGATGGATACGTTCACACCCAGGGCCAATTTAGTATCACCAATTTGCATAACTGTATGTCTTCAGAAGAATACCTATGCAGACACAAAGAGGACATGAAAACTCCACAGAGAAACCATCGCCCCTTCTTGCTATGAGGCAGCGGTGATACCCTTTGCACCACCATCACACCTATAAAATCCAAATAAAAGGTTGTGAAGATGGTGAACACTCAAACAGACATCTAACTGGGGTGTAACCATAGGCATGTCATTAATAACCTCACCTTAGGACAAGAAGGTCCCAGGTTTGTGCCCCGTAACTGCCAAGACTTGACTGTAGTGCCCTTAAGCAAGGCCACTAACCTACAACTGCTCCCTAGGCGCTGCGGATATTATTATTTTCTTAATGATTCTTGATGAAATTCTTAATGAAAATTCAAGTAAATATGTGGTTTGGTATTAACTGGCGATGCTTTTCCAGTGCAGATGCAGAGTGAAAGTGAGTGCTCTTCTGACCACTGTGCAGTGGAATTCACCTCTGCATTTGACCCATCCGTGCAGTGAAACACACCAGAAACACTAGTGAACACTAGGGGGCAGTGAGCACACATACCTTGAGCAATGGACTGCCCTTTTATCCACAACTCTTAGGGGTTAGATGCTTTGCTCAAGGGCATTTCAGTCGAGTCTTGAACTTGAACTGCAAATGCATTTATGCGTGTCTCCGGCTTGTGACAGACAACCATGATGCTATAATGACGACCATCATTATTAATCAGCTTGTAAAATAGCACTTGATCCAGCATGACTGGTTTTTATTTGTTTGCGTGTTAATAATTCAAGTGTTACTTGCTTGATTCAACCAAATAAAACACTAAATTGTAAAAATTTAGTATGTTTCCACACTTTAAATTGACTATTTTAAGCATATATAAAATAAGTATCTGATACTGATATACCGACTGAAGCATAGTAAGAAAAAATCCTTTTATTAATGTTTACAGCACAGTAGCTTTATGTGACAACTTGTCATAATTTTTTCAGTAGATGTAGAAAAAAAATCTAACAAAAGATCAAACCAACATGATGGATTTGTGTGATATATAAAGCAGACATTTTAATCAATAGTTACACTACACATACAAAAAAGCCCCCGCCTTACCTGACCGGCTGGCTGGTAAGTAATGATGATTATAGACCTCTAGACTCAAGTTATTCCATTGCCATGAGTTGGATCTTACTGATAGCACACGGCTATTGCGCCCTTGAGAAAAGTGCTTAATCCAAAATTACTTCGGGGGGGAATTGTTCTATAGCTGGCACATGCAATCCACCTTGGGCAAAATGTGTCTGCTTGAATGCACACTAAATCCTGAGAGTGAACCATTATCCATCTTGCTACCTTAGCAAAAAATGGGGCAAATTATCTAGCTATTACTGATTTTGTCTCAAGACAAAATGCCCAAGGGGAAACACTAAAGCTGGCCACCAACTTCCCATGTGGGAATGCAGAGTACAGAAGACGTGGTGTAATGACTATTGACAAGTTTTGCATTTATCAGTTAAATGGGATTTCCTTATGAATGGGATAAAATTAATTTTGGAAGCTTTATAAAATCATAATATAAATCATTATCACCACATAGCCTTATCAAGCCTTATCATATATATATATTAGGGCTGTCGAAGTTAACGCAATCTCAAATTATCACAATTAAAAAATTTGTGCCGTTAACGCAAATTCTAATTTGGCCCTGCGATTCACCCGTAGTTCATGTTGAGGCTTGCCGCGCGCTGCTTCA
>JAOVVF010000001.1:26834100-26847988 GCA_028565595.1 Duopalatinus emarginatus | reverse complement strand
ATGTGAGTGAATAAACTCCCTTACCATTTTCTCTTGTCCCAGCAGTTTTTAACAAGTACTTTTAGCATAACATGTGTCCACCATTTTAATTGTAAAATTTCTCTTTAAAGCATTATTCATTTACATAGATTAAAAAATGCGATTAATCGCGATTAACTATATGAAATTCTGAGATTAATCGCGATTTTAAAAAATTTTATCGTTTGACAGCCCTAATGTTTATATCATATGTGCTTTAAATCATCATGCAATTGTCAACATTTCTCAATTCACTACATATTTAACAATAAACATTTTGATTTACTTAGTCTGTAGTTAGATAATGTATTTAAAATGTTCAATATATATTTGAATTTTTTTTTTTTATTTTATGTGTTGTGCGATTGTGACATACTGTCAGTACACCTGCTATACCACATACCCAGCCAGGACTTGAATTTCCATAATACTTGTCTGCAACACAATATAGCCACTCCCAGTACCTCGCGACTCACCCGTTCTCAGTGCCATGAGGTTTAGTTGTGTGTTGCCTGCCTGTTTTGTGTTTCTAATTAGTTTTACCTTTGTCTTGTTACCCTTGTCTTTGTGTGTGTGTGTATTTAAACCATGGCTGTATTCAAAATGGCATACTTCATACTTCTTATCTATACTATACTGCATACAGCATACTACAGTAGTATATACTACATACTGCCTGCTGTGTACCTTCTGCAGTATGCAGTGTAGCAAGAAAAGTCGATGTACATGCAGCATGCTGCACAGTCGCGTGAGCAGAATTCGTCCGAGGGAATTTAAAGAGGCAGACATTTAAAAATGTCCAAATTTTCTGTTATTATAACTAATCAGTGTAAGGAGGAGGAGGAGGAGGAGGAGGAGGACGAGATACATACTGCAGTCTAAAACAGCTGTAACTGCTTTATTTATAAACTTTAATGTAAGTACAGTGACAGCAAAGCTAACAACCATTTATTTAAAGATATATTTAAATAAATGACTTTGATATTGAATAATGATGGAATAATATATGTAAAGTGAAGCAGGCTGAGTCAGTGAGGGTGCTGAAATGCAGTAGACCATGGGTGTATCTGGACCAAGCTTTTTGACCTGTAGTTTCTCCTCTCAATCAGATTTTGGGGAAGAGACCTTATTAAATTTTGTTAAGCTCTATATAATCACATACGTCATCGGCAATAAACCGTCACGTGTCCTTACTCCAACAGTTATTGACTCTGCTTAGGGCGATAAACAAAGCATCCTTTAGTCAGAAGATTAGAGGATGCTGATTGGCTTAATTATGATGCTATGTGCGTATTTTGTCTGCAACAGTTTGCAATTGGCTATAACTGAAGGAAGGAAGGAAGCTATTATTCACTATATATACATTTTTAACATGCTTATATAATGTAAAAAATATATATGCTCTCCACCCTCTATTGGCCTCTGCTGTGCGTATTATTTTTATTTTTTATTTTTCCGATACTTGTTAGGAACCTGAAGTGTCTTGCAAGAAAAGTGTTCAAAACTTATCAGTTGTTCTGTAGCCCACAGGCAGAGCATCTGGATCTGAGGCAATGGCTAGATTTCGACTTCATCCGAATCTGATTATGTCTTCATCTTAAGTAACTCATAATGGAGCTCATACTGGAGTTCATTAAAATGTATTTCTCACATAGCATAAATTTACTCTGAGTTTCCCCTAGCACATGTGGCATCCAAACTCCCATTGGATCCATAGACAGCTACATACCAGCTGTTCTCTCAAACACAGTTCAAGCTCAAAGGCCTGATCTTAATTACCTTCCTTGTTATTCTGCACTTTCTTCTTCTTTGGCTCCCACATGAAAGAAATAAATAAACTAATTAATAAGTCATGTGCCATGACTATACACTGATCTAATCGAGTGTAACTTTAGGTTGAGACCCTCCACATTTAATTTTGCATGAAGTTTCAATCACAGGCAGGCTGAAAAAAAAAAAGCCACGGCAGTCCAGCTAGCACAACCATTACTGATTTATACCATTAAACCTCATATCTTTTTCCTGTGTGAATTGAGACTTTGGACGCATTCTGTTTTAATTCAGCTCTCTATTTCTCCCTTCTGTTTGGGAGAAATCTAGCTCAGACCTGTTAATTGCCCATGACTGTGCTGCTTTGCCAGAGCTGCCATCCACTGAGAGTAATTGAAGAATTCTGTCTTATTTAAGGTCCATATTATTTAAGAAGAAAATCCTCTGTGGATAAGGCACAATGTGCGATTTCTGTCTTTATGAAGACATCATTTATAGTGACAGCTATTGCATGGGCTAATGCGAACGACCGCTCCAGTATGGCTGAGAGAGTATCGGGATTAATGAGCACTAGTTCCGCCTGAAAGACTGCTGACATTTATGCAGGTACATGCAGATCTGGATGAAGGGAGCTTAATGTAAAAGTGGTTTGTCATAGTCTGTTCGATCTTTACAACCATAAGGAAAGCATATCAACCGGTCAGCCCTGCTTATAATGTAGTAAGTACACAAAAAAATGACAGATACATATCAATGGTGTATGTCGCAACGCTATTAGAGACATTTGAGCTAACAGAAAGGCTTATAATATTGTATGAATCACCATTTGGTGCTTACCCAGATGGTAAATGAATGATAGCCCAGTTCTGGCTCAAACGTCCCGCTAACATCTGGCCCACATGCTGCTCTGGAACTGTGGCAATGAAGTTATTGGAATTTGGCTGCTGCAAACCAAAACCAACCCAAGTGTGATAAGACCATTGATAAAAACCGTATCCTAAGGATGACATGGAATGGAAATTACATTAGGTCCGGTTCCAGTGCAAAATTGAAAACCCTACACAAGCATTACAAATGACTGCCTGGACACTAGAAAAGCTTTACATATGTCTACTTATAGTCACATATTATTTGTACTAAAGCCTGCTATTGTCTGCTACCTAAAATGTTATAATCATAAGCAATATAAATTATCATACATAAATATAAAGATATTTTTGCATTAATTTCTGTTGTAAATGTTAAAGCCAATTACCAATGGTGGACGCATAATAATAATAATAATAATAATAATAATAATAATAATAATAATAATAATAATAACAGCACATTCTTCAATAATATTTTAATTTACTCTTATGTGTCTGCCTCCGTTTTTCCGATTACTTCCTAATCCCATTACATATCATTATACAGTTTGGAAAAACAGACAGCAAGAAGGGAAAGAACTCCATGTGAGTCCAAGTTCCACCTCCCAAAGCCTCCACTCTGTGTTTAGTCAAGTCAAGTCAAGTCAGGTCAAGTGGTTTTTATTGTCATTTCAACCATATACAGTGGTTGTACACAGTGAAACCAAACAACGTTCCTCCAGAATCAAGGAATGGCTACATAGAACAATAATCTACACAATACAACATAAAGTGCACATGTACAAGAGCATGTGCAATGACGCACAAGATGGTCTACAATAAATACGCAAGACAATTTACAATAACAACGAACATTGTACATTGTACAATATAGTAACATTAAAGATCAATTATAGTTGATTGACAGACACATTTTGGTTTGATCATCCAATTACATTGATCTGTATCTGCAGGGTTGGAAAAAATCTCTTGGGAAATTATACCGACCATGGGCTTCTCTGATCATGTTGCAAGCTTGAATATGTCACCACATATAGTATTTGCTATGCTATGCTGGTTGATGTGAGCTTGAATCTGTTCCAAAACCCAATGGGAAATCTATATACCATTTTTGTATTGTGTTGTATTTTGTAACTTCTTGGTCAAATGTAGACCATATTTTAAAATTAAAATGTACTGTTGTCTTTGTGGTTGAAATGATATGCTAATCTGTCAATGTTTTGCCAATCACTGCAGAAATGCCAATTGAGATGAGTTTGTTGAATGCACTTGCTGCATATTTAACATAAGCATAGTTACAGAGGACCTGAAAATTGGGTTAGAACTTCATTTTACTGCTACAGTGCTGCTCATCTGAACAATATGTTTTTGGTGTTAAACAATAAAGTATGTATTGGAATTTATGTATGAGTAAAGCTGATTTGTTTTCACCTGAAAATGCTCAAAGTACATTTGAATTCTATATTCAAATAGGAGCACTTCTCAATGGGCTTTCTTGGAAATTACCAAGGAATAAAGAAATAAAAAAAGAAAGTAACCACAATACTACAAACCCTTGGTCTAACAATTTGTACATTTTTATTGTGAGACCTGAAGTTAATTTAAAAATAAATTTGTTCATCATAACTGAGAGCTGAGAACTGAGAACTTCCTTGTGTAAATAAATCCACTTCTGTAGTATATGGGGTGTTGGATATTGATTTTTGCCTTGAGTTGTTTTGAAACAGGATGTTTAATAGCAACATTGTTATCTGACATGTGCAATCTCAGCACTGTTGATTGCTCCAATTGGCCCTATTGATAGAAAACTAATTTCCCCATGTGAGATGAATCAACATTCAACCCAACGTTTTTTCTACTTTACACTAAATTATCTCAATCTCAACTCAGCAAAGCTACTTTCTCTTGGGCCAGCCATCAGCCATAAACCAGATATTAGTCTAAATGTCCATTCAAAACTGTGGATGGATGGGTGGATGGATGAACATACAGATAATAGGATGAACCATTGGATGGATGGATGGATGGATGGATGGATGTATAGATGGATTGATGAATTGATAGATGAGTGTTAAAAAGAACCATGGGCAGTTGAATAGATGGTCATGGATATAAATTAATGGATTACTGACTGGATTGATTATGAAAAGCATGGACAGGTGAATGAATGGATATAGAGGTGAAAGCTTGAACTTGAGATGAGGGGATGAATTGTAAATAGACCCATGGGCAGGTGAATGGATGGACATAGAAATTGATAGATGGAAGGGTAGGAGGGTGGATGGATGG
The DNA here is from genome assembly GCA_028565595.1 of Duopalatinus emarginatus. Lineage (NCBI taxonomy): Eukaryota > Metazoa > Chordata > Actinopteri > Siluriformes > Pimelodidae > Duopalatinus > Duopalatinus emarginatus. The sequence continues at coordinate 26,843,042 of JAOVVF010000001.1, read as the reverse complement.
ATGGATGGATGGATGGATAGATGGATGGATGGATGAGTCTTGAAACTTGAAAAGAAGCATGGTCAGGTGAATGACTGAATGTGCAGATGAATGGATGGATTGACTGACTTGATGGATGGATGAATGGATGGTTGGATGGATGGATGGATGAATAGTGAAAAGAAGCATGGACAGATAAACAGATGGACATACAGTAAGTGGTCAGATGGCTGACTAACTGGATGGATAAATAGATAACAATGTGCCAGATTGAGAAGCAAAACCTTCTTCGACTAGCTTTTATCTCTCCAGGAAAAACAATCAGCAGAACGAAACGTTGACTTGGCATTTATCTTTAATCAGTGTGTTACAGTCATGCTACACTGAAATGCAATCACTGTCCAGTTGCAGGCCTACTCTGGTGTAAAATTTGCGCCTGAAAGTAATTTTTCCTCTAGTAGACAGTGTAATCCATCACTTAAATTTTATGCTAAAAGGTTTTAGGTGATTATATTATATTATATTATATTATATTATATTTCCCAAACAAATGTCCCTGAAATATTTATAAAAACATCTAAACGTCTAAGGTTACTCTGATACAGATATCACAGGCTTTTTTTTTCTTTAATCTCTATATCAAACGAAGCTGTTCTCTGGCTTTCATTCACTTGAATGGAACTACATAGTTAAGAGTGAGTCGCACATCAGAGAAAAAAATCTGGCTGGTTTTTCCAACAGGTTTTGTCACACAAGATTGAGTGAGAGCATATGGCTTCTGACAGGAGCAGACAGCCAATTCCTCATCTCATAATGCTGCATAGTGCATTATAGGCCTCATAGACCAAGCCTCTTCATCTTTAACACAGAGCTCTTGTCCCTGAAATTGAAAAAGCTAGCATGCCAAAGAGCTACACTCTTAAATCCTTAATCAAAGCAGAGCAGTAAGCTGGCTCCTCTTCAAACCTGCAGCACCAAGGAAAGGGGTGAGGACGGGACAGGCATCTAAGTTGCACCGTATCTGAAATATATCGAGGTTAGGAGCCTCGCTTAAGAGAAGCACGGCAGAGGTCGACTGGAGACTTGCTTTCTAGCCTTGGCACAAGGAACAACTCTACAAATCAACTATCTGTAGGGAGATTGAGTGGCTAAATTCAGTCTCTGTGAGATGCAGAAGTCTGCATTCATAATTTCTGTTCATACAAGCTGGCTAACCTCGGAGCCAGCCAAAGATGTGACAATATTTCTGTCATGTCTGTTATACAAGAAGCAAGTAGTGTGGTTGTGGGAAATGAATGGGCGTAAGGATGAACATCATTGCAGCAGTTCCTTGGATGATAAAAGGATACATGATGGAGGCAGGGTTGAAAGTTACATTTTGACTAGTGAATGGAAACTGAATAGGTGGAAATGAAAGAAAATGAATGGAACTGAATGGAGAAAAATGTACCCAGTTTATCTAAAACATAACAGAAAAACATAAAAGCACAACAATAATTTCAGAATGATCAAATTTGGACTGCATGAAATTAAATCAGGTGGACACAAATGTCAGTCAAACATTGTCTAATTCACTTTGTCTGGTGCAGCTGTAGGCTTGTGCTTAAAGAACCCACCTTGGGACCATAAGGTCCCAGGTTCAAGCCCTGCGACCAACAAGACTCGACTGAACTAGATTCAAGATTCAAAGTTTTATTTGTCATGTACATAGTCATACATGGTACAACCTGCAGTAAAATGCTAACAACTCCCTGGGTGCAGTGGATAAGGGGCTATGCACTGTCCTGGGCATGTGTGCTCACTGCCCCCTAGTGTTCACTAGTGTGTGTGTGTTTCACTACATAGATGAGTGAAATGCAGAGGTGAAGTCGGAAAATTACACACTTTCTCTCTGAATCTTTGAATGCAAGGCAAGTATACTCATGGACAAGGCACCAATCTATAACAGGGAACCACACACACAGCCATTCACTCACAAGCAGGACAAATTAGCACATCTAAATTGACCTTGTGTGTCTTTCAGGAGGAGTTCTGAGTCTGAGTACCGACTTTTGTCTCTCTGTCACGCCTCCCTCTGTCTCTCATGTCCTTACAGACTCTCCTGCTGGGGCCACATCTGTTATTCCAGACTCCATTACCCAGAACACATCATCTGATCACATGTCCACTTACTGGTCCCAGTCACCTTATTATTGATTGTTCTCACCTGGTTCTTTCCCTATATAAGCCCTGCCCTTTTCTCTGTTCTTTGCCAAGTTTTGTTGATTCTATCGCATCACTATCTTTCGCTACCTATCGATATATTCTGTCTGTACTGTTCTGTTTGCCTGGTACAGGACTCTCATCTGTTATTTTACCTACACCTTTTGGTATGTCCTTGTTTGCTCTCGCTGTGTTTGACCCTGACTGTTTATGACTATATTAAAATATTATTTTAAAAATAAATAAATTAGATATTTTTAAATTAAAAATATCTTATATTTATGTAGTTTTTTCTGTTGTGAAGCAATGTATTTAGCAATAAACCAAATATAAGATTAACTTTTCTTATATTCCACTGGTAAATAAATAAAGCTTAATTCTAGAGGTAAATGCCAAAAATTGGAAATAAAAAAAAAATTATATGATAAAAATTCATATACAAATGGGTACAAATAAGCTTAGTATTTTCTTTTTTTTTACTGCAATTTTCTAAACGTATTTAAAAAAAAATGTTAGATAAACTTGGGTATAGTCGAGGTATTTCTGCTTTTTTTTAGTATAGCAAAAGCATTGCGTATATTCTAGATTGGTTCAAAACACCAGCCTGGGTGGTAAAAGCCACCTACGTGGACTCAATTGCTGAGAGTGGAGTGGCAGGGGAGAACGGCGAAATAAACAACAAGGGTAATATTGCAGCAGCCAGATTGAGAGTCCAACCTGAGTAACCACCGTAAAAGCAAAGTCATTTATCTGCTGCACCATCCAGGGAACCTGAACTGCTTGTGCACTTGAACATTTGACAGAGGAGGATGTTTCAGGCTTGGAGAGAGGCAAGGTCACCAGTGGGCAAGAAAAGTGTTTAAAGTGCCACTGCAGGATATAGGGATACAAAAAGTCAGGATACAAGAAGAAAAGAAGAAACGACATTTAAGCCTGATAAGATGAAAGGGCCGTGAATGCTTTAAAAAAGTTTGGGGGGAAATATTGGTGTTCCGTTCATGCCAGGGATGAGCAGTGAAGCTCCATCATGCATCCACTCAGCTATGTGGGTTGCCACATGTCAGAATCAATTCAAGCAAAATTCAAAGGAAACCTATGAAACCTGCAAGAAATTGATGTGCAAATCAATAAAAACATTTAGGAAAATGGGAGGTGTATTTACATTAAAGACAGATCTGAGTCAGTTACGGATACAGATGTGAAACATCAAAAGATGCAATTGGTGCAAAAATATGTAATGGTGCAACCAACCTTGCGAAGTAAATGTAGCCTTGCCAACTTAGACTCTTGCCAGTTTCCACCCACCAGCCAGATCTCCTGAGATCCAGATTATACCACAGCTACACAGGAAAATCCCCAGTGTTTAATTAACACCCAGGGTGTTAAAATAACATCCTACAGTGTTTACGTAGTATATGGATATCCAAATGGACATAAATAAACTCAAAAAAACGTTATGTCAAAAATTTTACTGAAGGGTGTGAACGTTAACACTTGTTTTCTTCTAAGACACATGAAGCCATCCAAATGCATCTTTTTAAAGGGCTTCGTATGCTGCATCACAGGAAAGCTTGATGTGTCATATTCTACATACATGAGCTCACAGATGCTGACAATTGGCTAGTATGCCATTTCTAAGAGCACGGCCACTTTAGCTCCTTTGGCTCTCTACAGTAGATAGCTGTGTCATTGTCAGGATTTAAGCTCATACACTTTAACCATATTTTAAATAGAAGTATTGCCATTGATTTCCACCGGATCTGATATGAAGTGTACCTTAAACTCATATTGATTTTCCTCAGCTTGTGATAATACTGTATAAACATTTGTAAAAACCTAGCATATTTAAGTCTCCTGTACTTGTTTTCTTCTTTATTTTGCCCCAGGTGGTTATGAAATTGTCTATGGCTTGTTTATTACTCATGTAAATTGATTTTTAGAGAAACTGTTGCAAATTCCTTGTGTTATGTAAGACAGTGTTGTAGCAAGTTCTTCACACTGCTAAATCCACCACATGAATACATAATCACAGTCTCACAAACATCGATTTTATTTATGGAATTAAGTCACTATTCATGATATTCGATCATTTAACATATTAAGTGTGTTCGTAAGGTGTAGAACAGAATCCAAGTCTTACACATGGATGGTCAAATGGGTTATGATCCGGTGACTATAAAGAACAGCGTATAAGTTTTACACAATTTTCATTATCATTTCCTTATTAAACAATTCGCCGAGACCTTGTGCCCTAAGAATGGAGCAGAGTCAGCCAGGAAGACACCTTCCCTAACAGGGAATTTGTTTGTTGCCATGTTTTCATGTTAGTGATGATCTGACAGCATGGATTCCGAACTGCGCTCGCACCAATTCAGCTGGCGAATGTCCGCTCCCTGCCTAACGAAATAGACGAGCTGCATCTCCTCAACAGAATGAACAAGGACTTTGCACATTTATCTGCCCTACCTCTGAGTCAGCCTGGGTAAGGCCATTCCCAACAGGAAGATTGTTTGTTGCCATGTTTTTATGTTTGTAATCGCTCCCAATGTTTCAGGTGAAAGGTGAAAGTCTCTCTAAGTGACAAAAAAAAGGATTGAGAACATTTTTATTCTTTTCAATGAACCTGTTAATCTAACTTTTCAAATATTACAAATAGTTTAAAAACATGCAAGTGTTCAGATGAGAGTATTGGTTGGGTCATGTGGGACTCTGAAATATATATTTTCTTAACCCATAATAGAATATTCATGAACAGGGAAGATTTAAGCATGAAATGTTAAGTGGACTCGGAAAAAGAATCATAGGTTACATAGGTTATATCATTTTTTTTTTTTCAAAAACTGAACATGTATTTAATTACGGTCCGTCTGGGCAACAATCTAGAATGATCCATAACACAAAGATGGGTAAAAAAACAAGCAAGCAAGCAACTAAAAACCCATACACCAAGAAAACAGCTTAGACCTAAGCTGGTGTCACACAGTGCTGATCCATGGTCTTCTACTATATGACATGATCCCATTAATAAACTTAGCCGAATTCTAGGAAAAGTCAGTGTGACAACATACAGAATGTTCCAAGATGTTGATCCAAAATGGCAGCCCCAGTACAGGAGAAGGTGAAATATTTGCCTGGTCTCGTGACTGGAAGGTCACAGGTTTGATCTCCACCCAGGGCAAGACACGACTGAGGTGCCCTTAAGCAAGGCACCTAACTCCCCTAACTGCTCCCCAGGCACCGTGGCTTGGGGTTGCCCCCCGCTCCTGGCAAGTGTGTTCACTGGTGTGTGTGTTTCACTGCATGGATGGGTTAAATGCGGAGGTCACATTCCTTCTGTGTGCAAACACAGTAAGGCAAAATAGTTCACTTTCATTTCGTTATTATACTGTAGGCAATGAACACCATGCTTCCTGCAGAACAGTCCACAATTCTGAAATCTGGGAATGTCAAAACCCCAAACTTAGATATGTGTTCCTCTAACCATAATTATCTCTAGACGTTTCTAGACGTGTGTGGTAGCACACTGTCCTGTTGGAACAGGCCAAACCTATCTAAATAAATGCAAGACATGAACTCATCAGAAATGATGCACACAGAGTGTTCAACTGTAAAAGATTCCTGTAGATGTTTCAGGGCTCCCATGAAATGGCAGCTAAACAAACCTAACATCATTATGAACTTTCAATAGATGTCTATCGCTTTGCATACGCACTGGCGGACTGAACCAATGACGTTAATGGGTGATGTTGCTATATGTTTTCCATAGGGTTGTCTGTACCATTTATTCTGGCACTCCAGTCTTCAGTAAACAAAAGTACAGTAAGACTAGGCTGAGACAAAAAAACACCAGGCTGCCCATAGACAAAGAAATAAATGAGCTAACATAGTAAAGGAGTTCACTATCAGGTAACACACCAATGACAGGGAAAGGATGAAGACAGGACAGATCCAAAGCATGTCTCAGTCTTATCCATGCCACCTTAAGCTGGGCAATTTTAGCCCATATTTAAGCACGATTTTGTCGTAGACGACAGAATTTCTGTCGGAAATTTAGCTTGATCAGCTGATGTTCGATGTGCAATGTGCAAGGGAAGCACAGTCTGATTAACTGCAGTCCGACGACCGGATGGATTTCTAACTTTTCTCACAGTTTGAGCAGTCATGCGAGCAGATTTGCACCTCACGACCTGTTTTCCTATAATTCTTTGCACATCAATCCCATTCATGACAGTTCAGATAAAGGCTATCATTTTCGAAGAGATAGCTGAAGTCCTCAACTGACATGCACAGCAAAGCCCTTCATATCATCCGTCTACATATAACAAAAAATAATGACCAACATAACAAATGACAGTGCTTTACAATATAAATGACATGGTCCTGACACTGTCAGTTTGGATTTGTGAAGAACAATTATAATTAAGTTCACTCAGTATAGTCATTAATAAATACCATAGCATTAAGCTGCAGGTTGTAGACAGCATTGTTTTTAGACCAGCACTGATATTGTAAATCTGATTTACCAGCTGACAACATCTGTGCACAGTGCGAGTTGAAAATGTTTTGGACACCCTACACACACACACACACACACACACACACACACACAGAGAGAGAGAGAGAGAGAGAGAGAGAGAGAGAGAGAGAGAGAATTCACACCTCCAGTTCATGTACGTTTCCTCTTGTTTAGTTAAATTTTTCTGTGCACAATGCAGATGCAATGCAGATGTTGTCAGCCCAGTAGAGGGCTAAGGTGGCTTGGAGGAACTACAGCCCCAAACTACGAGTTCAAGTCAGCATAGTGGCAATCAGAGCTGCCTAGTGGCACCTGCTGCTACTGGTATTTAAGCATTCATGTCAGCAGGCACCTTTGGGGATTTTTTTATTTTTTTATTTTTTTGACGAAAAGCTGATAACGGCAGGCCTGGTTGAGGGACATCGGTAGGGGTCAGAACATTAACAATAAAAAAACATAAACAGCACTGCAATCACAAAATCGTGTGGTTGCCAAGTGTTGCATTTCTGTCAAATTAACCGGAAACACATTTGTCTACAAGTTTTAAATGTCCAGGTGGGCAATGGACTATAAATGCTTTTAACGGAATACTGCACAAAACCTCCATGGTGCCCCTGGTACTTGGTTCCCCATAAAAACCAAATGCATCAAACAGCAGATGACCACAGACCTCAACTGGCTCATTTGTGCCCAGCTCAATTAACATCAACATGGTCAGCAGCTCTGTGTGAACACCTGTGGGGAATGTTTAGCGAATATTTGCTTCCCATAAAGTGTCCCAGCTGTCACTTGGTCTGCGAACTTGTTGCTCGTCGGCTTTACTGCGATTCTTCTGAGCACCACGGCATGCCGCGTCAGTTTTTTATGAAGCACGACTGTAAGTAAGGAAGGCCACGACCCTGCTGACAACTGCCACGTTATTTATAAAATTATATCACTCGGTGGGGAGGTGACTCGCCGCTAGCAAACACAGCAAATTCATAATGCAGCTGCTGCAGAAATTCAATTAGAGAGGCCTCCTCAGCGAAAGGTGGCCATGTCAGTGGGGATCGCGGAGCTCAGCAATGCAAAGCATCCACGCTTGATTCAATTAGTTCATGGAAATGCTTTTTTTTTTTCTTTCTGAAGGCCGCACATTGGGGAGAAACAAACAGAGCTCTGTTGGTATGGAATGACAGCCCCGCCCCTGCCTTATTCCTCCTGACTTGCATTTAAAATAGGAGCCATTAGAATGAGTCTCAGTGGTGCTGCTGATCTGTGGCAGCGTTCAGCACAACCCCAACCCCAGGCTTGCTCATCTAAAAATGATTAAATAAGTGTTAGCACATCAATTATTGCTATGGCCCAGCTGCAGTTTTGAACTATGCTAAACTTTTGACCCAGTCTCAGAAGTTTCCTGGCTTCCAGGGTTGGAGTAAACACAAGATCCTGACAGTGGTGTGTTTAGTGTGCATGGAAATTCACACCCAAAGGGAGAGGATTTTACACTCTGCCAGATGCACTTTCACTCATAAACACACTTCTCTAATAGAACTCTAAGCACGTTTGGGGTGCTTGTCACGTTTGTGTAACCAACTAGTGAAATCCATTTGCAAGTTTTGACTTCTACACCTAAGCCGGGCCTAAGGGATTGCATTCGGAACGGCAATGAATGGCTGTCTTAATATGGCAATGGTATTGCATCAAGTACACTTGGATGAAATTAAATTAATCAACCATTCAATTATAGCAAAAATGTCACTGCGGAATAAAGTCCAAGTGTCTACATTAACCTGTTTATTTTTTATTCTTTATTTGAATTAAGCACCTTCACACCACAGAACTGTTGTAATGCTTGACTCTGACTGGTCAGAATGTGTAAAAAAAAAATTTTTTTCTTTTCCTTTTTATTATTTCATAAAAATTTTTGCATGTTTTAAAACTCTTGGTACTCCATACAGCATAAATAAAATGTGTATAAATAACTAAATAACTAACTAAATAAATAAATAAATAAAGTTTTTCCTAATAAGATTTACAGGGCTTCAGTTTTCCCATATTTCAGTTTTTTTAATTAAAATAACAACAATTACCTGTTCACTGTTATTATACCAAAATGTATTGCATGATTTAATACACAAATGTGTATAAATGGCATACATTATATATATATATATAGAGAGAGAGAGTTTATTTAAAACAGTGTCTTAAACAAGCCAGTCAGTAGTCATATTATCATTTTAAAATAATAAATAATCAAGGGTTA
>JAOVVF010000001.1:26702546-26724548 GCA_028565595.1 Duopalatinus emarginatus | reverse complement strand
GTTATTTTTCTATAACAGCACACTTTTTTTTATTTCTTACATAATAAATAATAATAATCAACATCAACAGCATGCTCAGGCCTCGGTATAGTAAGGAACTGTAAATTAATAATGATGACCAGCAGATCCTGATTAATTCTCTTGTTTGTGGATATTGTTTTATTTATCATGCTTGTTCCATGAAAGCAGGCATGTTTAAATATTAATCAAAGTATATTTTCGAGCTGCTATAAAACAAGCAGATTAACACACCGATATTAGGTTTATTCGGGGTGCTGAACATGAACCCAAACACGGGGGATCTCAGGGGATTACGGGGCATCAGCAGGGCACCACTGGGATCTTATCATATCGTATCATATCGTATATCATATATCATACTGTATCGTATCATGTTGTATCATACTGTATCTACATTGAATTAGTTGTGAAGCAAAATTATGCCATGTAGAAGTCTGAGGTTTAACAATACCTCAATTCTGGTCCTAGTTGTTTATCTGCCTCGTTCCCGGATGACAGAAACAAAAGAGAAGCATGACTTTGTTGCTCATTATTGGAAAAAAAGTGCACATCCGTGTACATTTATTCCTGCCTGAGTATCACCTGCTTTACATTGCCCTCCGAAGCACCTTCAAGATAAGTGAGCACGGCTACAGGAGCTTTATCCTTAATGCCCGTTTCTTTAAGTGAATCCCAGGATTACATCCTTGAGCCTGGCCCCAAACCCCCTTCCCCCATTACACACACACACACACACACACACACACACAGAGTTAAACTCAGAATGATGGAATTCAAATGAGGTGGCCCTGCATACAGAAAGCCCAGTGTCCAGAGTCACACCGTGTGTTTACAAAGTGAGCAAAAAATACACCCGAATACACAAAATACACACACTGAGCCATTAAAGAGAAAAGACATGGTTAGGAATCCATCAGAGAATTCCAATCAGCTCAGAAATGCAAATATAGTACATTCATAAGCAGATTCCAGGTTTTTTTTTTCAGCTGCGGGTTTTAATACTGAGAATTTACGCTGTCGAGAGTAAAAGAAGAAGTGGAGGAAGACGAAGGATGAGGTCCTCAGCCAGGAGGGCTGCTGCCAAGAGGGAGCTGACATTTTGATGGCAGTGTGCGATGCTCTCTAGTTTGAGGTCCAGGTTAAGTTTTCTCCTGGCTGAGCTGGAAGCAGTGACATGATAGGTCACTCCCAGGGGAGAAGGAGCTTAAGACAGGAAACGGAACAAGCTCAGATAAGAAGTCGTGCGGCGTGTCGAGAAACAAAGATGTCTGTGTTGCTGTGTGTGTCTGTCACGCGGACGCATTTTATCTACTCAGTCCAGTTTAATTGACTTCAGTTCATGAACTGTCATCCACAATGGCAGGACAGATCTGTTACTTATGTTACTTTATCTATAGTGTGTGTGTGTGTGTGTGTGTGTGTGTGTGTGTGTGTGTGTGTGTGTGTGTGTGTGTGTGTGTGTGTGGAGAGTCGGGTTTTTGTATCTTTACGGGCAACGAAACTCCCCACAGGACAGGAATGTCTGCTAATTTTGACCTTGAGGGGACATTTGGATTGTCCACATGAGAAAAGTGTATGTATGTATGTATGTAATAAATATAAGGCTAGACTGAGGTCTTACTAATTATGTCAGTTTGAGCAAACAAGTAAGACAAAACTGTGTGTGCTGGTGGGAGTGGTGGGTTTTTTGTATAGGGACAAAAATCCCTTTTTCTTTATGGGCTTCTTTACAGGGACCAAAAATCCCAACAGGATAGAAATCTCTATCTATCTGTCTGTCTGTCTGTCTGTCTGTCTGTCTGTCTGTCTGTCTGTCTGTCCATCTATTTGTCTGTTTATTTCAAATTAATATGAAACATTCACATTTTGCTTACTAGTTAGGTTAAGGTTATGGTATAATTATGTCATTAATTGCTTGTGGGGACATTTGGCTGACAAACAAAATAAATAAATAATTTTAAAAGTTTGCTAGGGCTGGGCAATATGAGAAAAAAAAATGTATAATGTATATAAATGTACAATAATGATATATATATATATATATATATATATATAGCAGTTGTCTATCTATCTATCTATCTATATATATATATATATAATGATATAAATCAAATCAATAGTTCTGTTACATGTACAGCTTCTTTTTTTTTAATCCTTAGTGTTAGAGTTAAACTTTACTTTCCATCAGAACTTGAGAAATGTACTATGCAATGTTAATATATAAATAAAATTATCTTAATGCTTAACATTTTTAAAATCTTAAAGCTTTTAAATTTGGCAGAAAGACAAAGTAAATTCAAATGAAATAAAAGCATTAACACAAAATAAAATCTCAAAACTCAAAACACAAACACAAATAACTAAAGAAATATTCTGTGTAAATCCTCAGTATAAATTAAAGCAGCTTTCAAATGTAAACAAAAGAAAACAACATTCACCGAGTTGTGAATTAGTCCTGGCCTGCACGCCTACAGTAGCCCAAACATTAGCACGCGGGCTAAGCCGCTGTTACGCCTTAACTCTGTGCTGCCTGCCTCAACCAAACCTGAAAAGGCTGCAACTCAACTCTGATTCAGACACATGATTGGTTCGGCGAGGCGCTATTCTCATTCTTATTGGCTATTTGTGGGGTCTGTCAAAACATGGACGGAACTAATTCTATCGATGTGTTATCAACTATGTCTTATACTTCTATCGAGGAAACATTATATCGCGTTATTGCGATAATTATCGTTATCGTTTTATTGCCCAGCTCTAAAGTTGCCTTTGAGGTTAGGGTTAGTGTTAGGTTTAAGTTTAGGTTTAGCATTAATTAGCTGCATTAATAATTATGTCAGTAGAATGTCCTCACATGAACAGCAAGGCAAAGGGTTAGAAAAAAAAAAAAAAAAAAGAATAGCAATAAACAAACCAACAAATATTTCTATATATGTATATATAGGTTTAGGTTTAGGCTTAGGCGTAGCATTAAGTAGCTTATTGGCTGAATCTATTATTATGTCAGTCGAAGGTCCTCACAAGAACATCAAGACAACAGCAAATGTGTGTGTGTGTGTGTGTGTGTGTGTAACTAGGATATAACTTGTCCTATGAGAGGTATATGAAAAGTGTCTGTTAGTCTGTTACTCCGTTCGTTGTGTTCATTTTGCTGCCTTTTTTTATTCCTAGGTGAAAGTGGAAGAAGCTGTGATCACACAATAGTAGATATATTCATACATAAATAAACAGCAGCAGATCTGCCTGATGTGAGGGATTTTTTTCTGACAGCCTCATTGTCATGCCACGCCGAGATATGGATTAATATGTAATGATTATAGCGGCTCTTGCTTTGCACTCTTCCTTCAAAGCAGACAATGCCAACCCGCTACCATTCCTTAAACCCCAGGGCAATTTCATGTGCCTTCTCTCTCTCTCTCTCTCTCTCTCTCTCTCTCTCTCTCTCCTCTCCGAGGCGTTAGTGCTGGCACACTTGCCACTGTGTAACAGCCCTTTAATTGAGCCGACACCTTTCCAGCATCACCTGAACCTTCAGGCACTTGGTGTGTGTGTCGCAGTTAAAAGTCAAAGCTTTTTTTTTTCTTTTCTTTTCCTGCAACTAAGACGTAGGTATGATAACGGTATCACCATATCACAGTTTTTAGTGCGGCGTAGTGCCTGATTGCAGCTTCACATTTTGACAAAGAGTGACATTAAATACCATTTAGGAAAACTGCGACGGTTCAAGTAATGGTTAGATGGATAGATGGATGGATGGATGGATAGATAGATAGACAGACAGACAAACAGGTAGACAAACAGGCAGATAGATAGATAGATAGATAGATAGATAGATAGATAGATAGATAGATAGATAGATAGATAGATAGATGGATAAGTAAATAAATAATAAGCGAGCAAGTTAATCAAAAATACAATAAAACAAATAAATAAGCAAGCAAGCAAATGAAAATAAAATAAAATATGATTACATAAAATAATCAATCAATAAATAAATATATCTATGCTAAACAGTCAAGCTGTTATTTGACTTAAAGCGGCGATCTGTAATTTTCAGGGCCGCCTTAGGTGAATTGCTGTTGCAGAAAAAAATGACAACCCTCCTTTTTACCCATTTTGTGTGTGTGTGTGTGTGTGTGTGTGTATCTGTAAGCATATACGTGTATATGTAGATGTAAAAACTGCAGCTGGGATTTGGGCGGAGCTTATTTCAGGCCCAGAAAATATTCAAACAGAAGCTTTAAATGAGCAAACGATCCAGATACATTACATTACATCTATGGTATTTCTGTGAGTCCAGAACATCTCCAAGGGGTATTACCAGTTTGCAGTGGTTAGTGGACCAAGAAAGGACAACTGGGGAAAGGGTCATATGTGCCCAGGATTACTGATGTGATTAGGGGGTCAAGGCTACCCTGTCTGGTCTGAATATCCATAGAAGGATCTGTTGCTAATGTCTAATGTCTCATCTTCCACAGGTCTTGTGGAGTCCATGCCTGAGTTGTTTTGGGAGGCTGTTTTAACATTAAAGCTGATTAGTGTATCTTAATAGACAAGCTTTATTATTAATTTAGACTTTAAAAACCAGGATTCAATACAGTGTACAGTATATCCTGACAGTTTAAGCACTCGAACATGGCTTCCTGTTGCAGAAGAGAAGACATGGTGTAGAATAAAAACTGAGCTAAGCAGCTATTTCATGGGGTGTTTTAAAGGCTGTCTGTTATTTTACTATTTCCGAGACTAGAGCGTGTATTAAAGAGCATCTATTAGAGTGAGATGTAGTCCTGAATGTGAGAGTGTTGTACAGTACAGTCTGGTCTATTTAAATCAATTAAAGGCAGCAGTAGACGCAGCGATCAGTCGTAACATTGAAACCACAAAACCACTGACAAGTGGCGTGAATAACATCGATTACCTGATTTCATTGGGACCTGTCAATAGAAGTCCGAATCTCTCTGTGTCTGGCGATTCGATTTGAGTTTTGGCGTCACATTTCCGATTTTTCTATTCACATAGTTTATAATTTTTGTTTAAATTATGTGGTTGATAAGATGAAAAGACAACGTAAACAAATATAACTTTTATTTAAAACAATATTTTTAGGTTTCTTACTGTATCAAATATTTTTGCATCATTTATATTTACACCAAAAATAGGATTGTGCATAAAATTCTGTAGCTTAAATGACCAGTATTAGGTTCGCTTAGCTGTCTGGCTTTTTCTTAAATAAAAAAAAATCTACCAATGAACAAATAACTCAAACTATATGAATACAAAAGTGAACATAGACTTCAGTCTACCACAGTGCATTAACCTTTAACTGAAAATAAATACAGACTTTAAAGTCACAGTGCATTACTGTGTTTATACTTTATACGTATAATTTTGTCTGAATGGACTCCATGCTAGCAAACTCCATTCAGACAAAGGGAGCTGGCTAACTAGCCTGTATACGTTGGCCCAGACGGCCTTCTTCTACGGTGGCCGAGTGGACACATTTATATTTACATTTACGGCATTTGGCAGACGCTTTTATCCAGAGCGACAAACAAGGTATTACAAGTAGGTAGGTTATTGGTATTACAGGGAGGCCAACGTAGTGTTAGGAGTCTTGCCCAAGGACCCTTATTGGTGTAGCACAGACTGGCTGCCCAGACTGGGAATCGAACCCAGGTCTGGACTAGGAATCGAGATCCTTTAAGAAAGGCGTGATATATTAAACATCAAGTAAACAGTCAGTTCTCAAAGTTGATGTGTTGGAAGCAGGAAAAATGGGCAAGTGTAATAATCTGAGTGAATTTGACAAGGGACCAATTGTGACGTATAGACGACTGGGTCAGGGGATCTCCAAAACAGCAGGTCTTATGGGGTGTTCTTGGTATACAGTGGTTAGAACCTAGCAAAATGATTCAAGGAAGGACCATTGGAGAACCGCGGGGCCCCAGACTCAGTGATGTATATGAGGAGTGAAGGCTAGCCTGTCTGGTCTAGAAGATCCACAGAAGGATCTGTTGCTAACATCTTGCTGCCAGATACCTCAGAACACCTTCTGAGGTCTTGTGGAGTCCAATGCCTTGAGGTGGTTTTAATGTTATGGCAGATCAGTGTATCCCAATAGGCAATCATAGTTATTGATTTAGAGCTTTCTATCGAGCTGCCTTTGCACCTTTCAGCCCGGTCAGACTTTCACGTTTTGTTAATGTGGCAGAAGGTTTATATAGCGGCACGGTGTGTGTCCAGTCTCGACTTTGCCTTCATCAGCCGTTGGCGTTGAGTTATTACTCTTAGCGCGAGCAACGTACCTGTTAGGGATCAATTCCTCTATTCTCAGGCACCCGCTTGACTTTTCGTGCCACACAAGTTTGCACCTTGGCTCGCATTGATATTTCGCCATCGATTGGCTCCTGCTCATTTCTCGCCTTTATCCAGCGCCTGGCGGCCCGGGTGCGTGGAACTGGTTTCTTTGTGACGCGGCAAAGATGGATGTGACATTGTCCGCTATTGCCCGCCTGAGAGCGTAAGTGTTAATGAAGCCATTAGCGCAGTCCGGCTGGGGAGACAGAATGGCGAAATTACCATTATTCCGTAGCCATTAAGTTGTAATCTGCCACTGTCTTTAGCTTTCTCTCTCTCTCTCTCTCTCTCTCTCTCTGTCTCTTCTTTTACTCAAGAAGCCTCTCTGATCCACTCCTGCCTGCTCGCCTTCATTAATACATTTGTTATCAAAAGCACTTAAAATTTACGATTTCTTATAATGTATCTTACAATTGTAATTACCGCTCACATTGTCTTCCCACCGCACTCTTTTCCCAACCAGATCTAGTGAGAGTGGCGGCAAAAAAAAAAAAAAAGGAGCCATGCAGTCCATAAATCTTATTAACGCAAAATTTCATTCTTCCCCGAGACGAGCTCATTCGGTTCTCACAAAAGCAGAGAACACAGAAGAGTCACGGCCTGAAGTCGGACCCTGGAAGATTCGCTCGAGTGAACGTTCCAGACAGCCTGCAGTACGACGAGCTCCGTTTCCTGATGGACTGTGACTAATTTCCACTCGGTTTAATTAGCGAGAATACCTCTCCAGCGCACGTCTCTGGGTTGACAGGGGAACGGGATGTCTTATACTTTCTGTTTTTTTTTCTCCTTTACGGAGATTAAATCCAGGATGGCCTCTCAGGAATGCTAACAACTAGATGCTCAGGTGCTTCAAACTGCAACTCGTTGTCTACTAACGATCCATTAATTGGGATGGGGTTAGCGATGCTGGTAGAAGTTAGTACTAGCGAAAAATCTCAACGACGCGAGATAACGGTTAGCGGTAAGCTCTTAAATGGATAGATTGGGTAGATTGGATAGATTTAGCTTTATTGTCAAGGTTCAGTACAAGTACAAGGCAATGAAATGCAGTTAGCATCGACCAGAAGTGCAGATATTAGCACTGGAAATAAAAGTGTAATAAATATAATCGACTATGAATATATATCTACATGTGTTGGAAGTAGGAAAAATGGGCAAGTGAAAGAAGAGCCAAATTGTGATTTCTGGATGACTGGGTCAGAACATCTCCAAAACAGCAGGTCTTCTGGTTTCTGGTATGCAGTAGATAATACCAACCAGTGGATCAGAGACAGGTTCATGTGTGCCCAGTGAGCTCACTGAATTAGTGGAGGTGAAGGCTAGACTGTCTGTCCACAGAAGGATCTATTGCTAACGTCTGGATACGCGATAGCACAGAACACCTTCTTGATTGGTCAGAGCTGTTTTAGCAGGAGGTTTTATTGACAGGTTATATCTCTTCATGTCCTACATTCATTCTGATGAGTTTGGCCTCCTCCATCACACACATCCAGAGACGCCAAATTATGGTTAGAGGTAGGGCTGTGCGATATGACGATATATATCGCGTGACGATAGAAAAACATCTATCGTTTAATATTTTGCTCTATCGCCTGATTCGTTGTGTCGCAAAATACACACTGGTGCGGACGTTTTGTTGTTTGGACGTGACGTTAAGGCGGCACACGCACAAACATGTATGAGAGTACGCGACACACCCAAATGTAGAAGAGCGCACGCGAACAAAAGCTCGTACCTAAAGGGTCAGTGTATTTAATTTTTGAAACAGTCTTTTTCCCACGGCACACCATACGAATCTTTAATTGTTTGACTTTGTATAATTCAATGCATAGAAATCCTTTTTTCATGTGGTTATTTTATTTTAAAAAATATTAATCACTGAATTTACAGACAATGTGCTGTATCGTGATATGTATCGTTATCGGGATATGAAATTTTGGTCATATTGCACAGCCCTAGTTAGAGGAACACTCGTGTGAGTTTGCCATTCACAACCTAAATAACCAGAAGTTGATCATGGTTGGTGTGGTACAGTGGTTACATCATTGGCTCCCATGTAAAAAACCTGGGTTCGATTCATTTACATTTACGGCATTTGGCAGACGTTCTTATCCAGAGCGACTTACAAGGTTAGTGGTATTACAGGTAGGGCAACGTAGTGTTAGGAGTCTTGCCCAAGGACCCTTATTGGTGTAGCACAGACTGGCTGCCCAGACCGGGAATCGAACCCGGGTCTCTCACATGGGAGCCAATGACGTTACCGCTGTACCTGGTCTGGGCAGCCAGTCTGTGCTACACCAATAAAATTCCCCAGGCGCCGTGGTTTGGGGCTGCCCCCCGCTCCGGGCAAGTGTGTTCCCGGATCCTAGTGTTCACTGGTGTGTGTGTTTCACTGCACGGATGGGTTAGATGCAGAGGATACTCCAGGAAGTATGACGTTCATTGCCTACAGAATATTTCCACAGGCTTGTGGAGTCCATGGCCTGTGAGGGACCTACCAAGTTTTAGACTGATGTACCAAATTTTCAGGCCCTTAATTTAACAGAATAAATACAGTGATACTATATACAATGTACAGTATAATGGTGAGTATCCATTAGTAGTGTCCAGTATGTAAACTAAAGCGCCGCTGCATCACTCTCTTTAGGTAGTAAGGTACTATCAGCTGGTGTAGTATTACTGGGAAAATAGATTAAGAAGTTTAAGCCAATAAACCCTCAGAATTTCATTACAGGACACCATTAAAAATCACGTGTTGATTATGAAAAAACAATATACAGCATTTTGCCGTGTAGGAACCATGTAGCAAATTTCTCTGGCGAAAATAATGCCAAATACATGAGCTTGATTACTTGTAGCTCAGAAAGGAATACATACGAATCCATGAAGGAAACACGCCAAGAGCAAAACAGATATATTGGCAGTCAATGAAAGCCAGACACACGCACACTGACACACACGCACACACACGGACCGAGAGAGCGGAGGCTGGAAATCTTTACTGGGTATGTCACTAAGGAAACTGTGCGTGCAGACAAATCTCAGGCCCCTCAATACATATTGATTGGACCAGGAGCAGGTTTGTGCTCCCAATTAACACTGTACACTTTCATTAAGGTCATATTAGACACAGTCGCTGGCCGCTGATTGGTGCCTAAGAATCCAGAAAACTGGGAAATCAATTCCAAGCCAGAGATGTCTTGCTCACTTCGCACCACCATGACCAAGAAATCCAATCAGTCACATGAATAAACACATTTTTCACTCCGGATTAGATGCTTTTCCTGCGGACGCGGTGAACTCTGTAGTCTTCTATTAATTCATATCCACCGACAAAGTGATGGAAGAATTGAGTTGGTTTTATATATATATAAATTGGCATAGCATATTTACATCCTAGTCAATTTAACAGGTTAGTTATCTGACTCAGCGTGAGTCAAAAGTCGCAGGACACATGACCAACCTCCCATTGGAAAAATTTGAATTCTCTGTGGCATGGACTCTACAAGTTTGCCTAAAAATTCTGTACGTAACAAACACCATACCTCCTGCATAACGGTCCACAATTTTGAAATCTGGTGACTTATTCCTATGTGGGAATGACAAAACCCTGAACTCATAGGACTGTTGCTCGAACCATAATTTGGCGTCTCTGGACTGGCATGGTTTGAAATATCCAAACCCATCAGAATTAACGCAGGACATGAACTGGTGTAACTCTTCGGAAGGATGTGTACATAGCGTTCACCTGTCAAAGACGTTCGTAGATAGACCCGTGGAACGGCACCCCTGTACAAACCCCATATCATTATGAAGCATCTGTAGATGTCTGTCGCTGTATATACGCACTGATGGACGATACGCTAGCGATGACGTACATACGTGGCGTCGCTATTTATTTTACATAGGCTCGAGTATTTCTGGCTCTTCAGTGTATATAGTGTATTTGTTATATGTATGTGTGTATACTTGTGTACATGCATTTTTCAGTGCAGAGCATGAAATTATGCAGATCCAGCAGCTTGTGTCAGAATGCGGGAAATGGGATTTTTTTTGTGACAGCATCATGTTTGTTGGTGCCAGACGTGCCGGTTTGAGTGCTTCTATGACTCCTGATCTCCTGAGAATTTTGAGTAGAGTTTGGTGCAATAAGGAAAAAAACATACAGTCAGCAGCAGTTCTGTGGACGGAAAAGGCCTAGTGGTTAGGGAACCGGTCTCATGACCGGAAGGTTGCGGGTTCGATCCCCACCCAGGGCAAGAGGTTCCCTTGAGCAAGGCACCTAACTCTCCTAACTGCTCTCTGGGTGCCATGGTTTAGGGCTGCCCCCTGCTCTGGGCAAGTGTGTTCACTGGTGTGTGTGTGTGTGTGTGTTTCACTGCATGGTTGGGTTAAATGTGGAGGTCACGTTCCTTCTGTGTGCAAACACAGTAAGGCAAAATAGTTCACTTTAACTTTGTTGATAAGAGAATTATGTATGTATGTATACACCAAACCGTCCATAACATGCTCTAACCCTCTCAAAGCACAGACCCCACAAGGTTAGCAACCCCCACACCCCCTTTATACTCATCAGTGAGCCTTGGGCACCCAGGACCCTGTCACTGGTTCACCAGTTGTCCATTCTTGGACCACTTTTAGCAGGTCAACCTTTATAAGACCTGCCAATTTGGATATACCCTGACCCAGTCATCTACCCATCACAATTTAGCCCTTGTCAAAGTCACTCCGATCTTTACACATATACCGCTTTTTCATGTTGTGGGGTCCATGTCAAGTCAGAGCTGTTTTATCAATTGGTGTTAATGTTATGGCTGAAACAGGTCCATTTTAAGCACAGTTATCCACAGTAGTTCTTTACTATTCGGCGGTTGTTGAATAGTTGACAGTTGTTTGGAATTCAAAATGATCACAATTTACAAACACGCTAGGAGCGCTAACAGAGATAGCAACATAAGATGGATTATATGGGCATGGGAACATTTTGGGCAGTCGCAGCTGGACATAATAGGGTTGGGAACTAGTGGATTAAGGTTTCGCCAGGTGCTCCGGTGTCCTCCCGAAAAACACACATGGGTACTCGAAATTGCCCCTAGGTGCGAGTGTGTGTGTGTATATGGCACTCTAGATGATGTCTGGTGGTATTCCTGGCTCGTGCCCAGCGATTCCAGGTGGACTCCGGACAGAATAGCGACCCTGACAGACTAAGCGGATGACTGACTGACTGGCTGACTGACGTGTGGTCATGGTAACATCATTGGCTCCCATGTGAGAGACCTGGGTTCGATTCCAGGTCAGGGCAGCCAGTCTGTGCTACACCAATAAGGGTCCTTGGGCAAGACTCCTAACACTACGTTGGCCTACCTGTAATACCAGCAACCTTGTAAGTCGCTCTCGATAAGGGCGTCTGCCAAATGCCGTAAATGTAAATGTAGTGGATTAAGGTACTCGATAGGGTAAATAAACATTTTTTTTATTTCACATTGTTTTAATTGGTGAAGTCAGCCGTGACGTTATCATCCACACATACACTATGTGTCATTGTGAAACCGCGAGTAAGTAAGGTCTTATGTTTCTTAGTTTCTATAAACTAGAAGAAGTTATAAGTGGTAATAATGGTTAATAATGCAGTGCCAATAACCTAGACGCACACACATGTAAATGAAACCCTCTTCGCATCATCGGCCTCCGGATGTGATGCTGGCTTGCAGAGATGGAATCAGGCCCTGGGGAGTGGATTGCAGTCAGCGTTTTTTTTCTGGCTGTGTCTATTTGACTTTCTCTCTCTCTGTCTCTCTCTCTCTCTCTCTCTCTCTTTGGCTCATTTGTCCCATGCGAGTGTATTTCACAGGCCTCTCGCCCGTGGCAGGCCTCCAGGGCACCACCTGAATGGTATCTACTCTTTGCAGGAATGCCATGCCCCGCTGCACTCTGGGTGTGGGTGGGGTGTGTGTTGGGTGTTTGGGGGAATTGAAAGCAAAACCTCTGTGGCTGGAGATAAGGGCAGCTTGGCAGTGTCACGGTGTACGGAATCGGGCAGAACCATGGCAGCCTCTACATATCTGTGACTAATGGGGCCTCATTTTCAGGATCTAGAACTTTATATAAGGCGATAATATGCCGTTCGAGTTCAACTTCATGCCACTAATAAAGCACCAGGACCCTTTGTTTGGTTGTTTACAGTAGCGTGTAAGGGGACACCATCTGTGAAATATTTGGTCATGCTACGGCTTTGGGTATTGTAACTATTTTCAAAGAGCCTTACAGTAACAATGTTCTCTTTAAGCCAGATCCATGACATGCTGTTTGTTTTCTGTCGGAACAGAAGGAAAAAAGACTCGAGCTGGAGCGGCGCCACTAAGCACACCAAGCCACAAAAGCCTTATTTTTTTTTTTTTTCACTTCAATGCCATCAGTTCATTTTTTTCAATTCAATGCCATCTTTTACTCCGAATTGTAGCTTGTAATGAGTCCTGCAGCACTGAAGAATCACAACATTTCATGGAGATGGATCATTCTGTGCGAAATATGGAAAAATCCCTGTAAAACAGAATCGACTACAGATATAGACCACGTGCTTTGTTATGCACAATTGCAGCTGTCATTAACTATTGGCCTCTCCTGTGGAGTGCCTGTAATGGTTATGGAACATAAAGGCCTGTTTTATTACTCTGATAATGTTGATTTTATAGGAAAAGCAGCATGCTCAGACCGTAATTCAACTTATGGGCATTCCTAGAGGACTAGAGAAGATGTACTGTATCGTTTGCCTTCGATGCAAACAACGTTAGCAATGATTACGGAAGAAGGATGGATGCGGACGTTCGGTGACTGACGCCAATTATAGGAGGTCAGGGGTCTGGGGCAGACGGAACAAAGGTGAAAGATCAGGAAGTGGTAGAAGCGAAAACTCTCGGAGTGCTACTTAAAAACAGAGGGCACGAAGAACGCATTGGATGTCTTGGCTAGCTTGTTGAATTGAGCCGCTACTACTAAAAGAAAGTCCTAGGCCAAAAGTCATTGGCTAAATCAACGGGGAAAGTGAATGCGCTAGTATGCTACCCAGTCATATGTTAGCTAACTGCAGATCACATATTGGGGCAGTTGTAGGATTGTGGTTAAGGAACCTGCCTTAGGACCAAAAGATCCCAGGTTTGATTCTCGCAACTGACAAAACTCGACTTAAGCAAGGCACATAACCCCCAGCTGCTCCACCGGCACCGCTGGTGTTAGCTGCCTACCGCTATGGGCACGTGTTCTCAATGACCCCTAGTGTGTATTTACAAGTGTGTATAGATGGGTCAAATGTGGTGGTCGATTCTACCACACAGTGTTCAACCGTGAAAGTAGTTCACTTTCACGATCACATATGGTAAGCTAGTTAGCTAGTCAAGTCAGACTAGGGGACGTGAATGAGTATATGATGATGTGGCACATCAATCTTTCAGCTACGAGACTATATTCCGGACTTGCATGACATTTTCTATACTGTGTAGCATTTTTGTGTTCTCTCGATATGTTTGATCATGAGGTATCTGCATGTTGTGCTAGCTGAAGAGTTTGCATGTATAGTGGCTAATGCTAGATTAGCGATACGGTGGTGAGTCGCCTTGCTTGCTTGCTTGCCTATTATAGTAGCTATATAGCAAACCGGTCTGACAAAAATAAGTGGAGCAGCCGTGGCCTTGTGGTTAGGGAAATTGTCTTGTGACTGGAAGGTCCATGGTTCGATCCCTGCAACAGGGAAGACTTTGAGTGCCCTTGAGCAAGGCAACTAACCCCCATCTGCTTCCCAGGCGGCTGTGGTTTGGGGCTGCGTCCCGATCTGGGCAAGTTCACAGGTGTGTTTCACTGCATGGATTGGTTAAATGCAAAGGTCACGTTCGTCTGTGTGCATGCACAGTAGGCAAACCGTTCACTTTCACTTCACAATAATAAGACGTTTTCTCCAGACATGAAATTTGCTGATTCCGAATGATTTGTCCACTCTTGTTAGCCATGTTTACTAGCAAGTTAAAGTCTGAACATGAGCTCTTTGGTCTGATTGCTGGAATGAGTGCAGTCGTTCCTGTTAGTCACTGTTGCCAAAGCTTCAGTGTTTAAAGTTAAGACCATGTTGTTAATCATTTGCTTCATAATAATGATTCATAGAAGGAATCAGTTTCCTTATGACTTACCGGATTTGGATTATTTGGTTACGGGTTGGGGAAATCTCAGAAAAGAACAAGTAATTACCCCCTTGTGGAGCACAATGAAATCTTGGAGCTGTTTGAGACAGACTAGCCGTGTGGGTGGAGGAACTTGACAATGTGTTTCTGACAGGACTAGCAGAGATGGAAGATAGGATGACTTACTACACCTCTCTCCAAAGCCACTATACCTGCACTGAATAACTCAGGCTAGATGTAAGGCTTGAGGAACGCATAGGTGCATATGATGTGCCTTTGGCAAGCATGTCAGATACAGGACTAGGAGCAATGCTGGCAAGCATCGTCAGTCCTGACCGCTCTTTGTTTAAGAGAACTTTTTAAAAGCAAAAAAAAAAACCTCAGCCCTGGGATGTTTATCGCATTTGCAAACAACATGTGTTGCAAGAAATTGCGATCCTCAGCACGCCATCCACTCGAGCAGGAGATATAAACATCCTCTTCACATGGGGCGCAATTAGTGGCAACAGGAGCGTGGTTGGTGAGAGTGGGCACTGGCGTGAGCTACAGTGGGCACTTCTTGCTAAACTGCTGTTTGCTCTCGAAATAGCACTTCAGAAACGGGGTATACGTCAGGGGATCCGGAAACGTCTGACTGAACCCAAAAGGTGCAAGTCGAGATCTTTTATAGGCCACTTGTTTTTGTGGTTTGGATTAAACCCATTCGATTCAAGTGACCAGGCAAAGACTTAATTATAATAACTTTGATAATCATGAAAAAATGAAGTGAACTACTCTTATGACCAGTGTGCAGTGGAATTAACCTTCTCATTTGACCCATCCGTGCAGTGGAACACACACATACACTCTACTGAACACTAAGAGGTTGTGAGCACACATGCCCAAAGCGGTGGTTAGCCCCAATCTGCAGCGCCCGGGAAGCAGTTGAGGTTAGGTGCCTTGCTCAAGGGCATTTTAGTCGAGACTTGCCGGTTATGAGGTTCCTTCTGGGACCTTCTGGTACCAAGGCGAGATTTATTAAAGTTTCCTTGACCCATCAGTGCAATAAGAAAAACACACACTAGGGGGCAGTAAACACACTTGCCCTAAGCAGGGGTTAGGTGCTTTGCTCGAAGGCATTTCAATCCTGTCTTGTTGGTATAAGGGATCGAACCACTCCAAGACCAGTCCCCTAACCTCAAGCTGCCCCTATGACCCCCCCCCCTTCCAAAGAGGTTTTGAGCAAATAGGTAGCATGACAAACCCAGACGTTTGCTTTGAACAATTCCTAAAGTCAGTTGTATGTCTCATTGGGTCTGTAGTTTTTCCAGCTCCCCACTCACAATTTTACAATTTTAATACCTACCTATAATTTACTTCCCATTCACTGTTCGTATAGCTATAGTTTCATTTTACCTCTTATGCATGACCACCCATTAACGTTCTACAGAGACATCGAGATAAACAAAGCTCAGAAGGAAGTAGCAGCGATCGCTGATGCTTTGCTAATCTTTGCTAATCTGCTAAATTACTACTAAACGAAGCTATTACGACTGTATAACCTAAATCAAACAACCAATTTTCAACTTATTAGTGTATTATATATCTTGAATGTAACTACTTAACTTGAGAATATATAGCTCCTGGCATCGTTTATCAAAATAAACAAACACACAGCACACACACACGAACGACGACATTAGCAGTCGCTACACAGCCACATGAGAAAAAACTCCGAGCGAGACAGGCAGCGACAGGATCAGGAAAAAAAAAAGCCTGTTTAATAGCTGTTTATTGAGGTCAGATTAATGTTTCATTACGGGACGTTTCCTGTTTACGAGAGTCCCACGTTGTCACTGATGACACATTTTTTATGACAAAGCGCATTACTGGAAATGGCTGCGGCTGCAATTTTTTGATGAATGCCCCCATAACGTGCAATAGATACATTGTTATCAGGCGGCGCAGCCAAAATTGCAGTAATTAGGTTGCAAAATTCCCTCCTGTTAGGGGAAGAGTAAGAGAGCATATATTTGCCTATTAACTGTTATAAAAATGTTTTATGAAATCTCAAGGCAACACTGTTGGAACTGTGATTATTTATACAGTCCTGTCTGCACTCCCGTTCGTTTTAACGACACCGGCGCTAATTACAGGAGCCGACAGCTGAATGTATGTCATTGTGTCGGGCGGATTTTATAGTCCTTGTATATGATAGATCTGGATGCGCGCCACGGCTCCCCCGCCTATTGCCCGCCAGCGGATTTCAAAGGGTTCCTAAGCAGCTCTATCAGCGCAGTTAAACGTCGGATTGAAGACAATTGAATTTGCACTGAGCCTCCCCGAGAGGAATCAATATATGGTTTTATTTCGAACGTTTCTTTATCGGCATTGCTGGGAGATCCTCCTCTCCTCGTGTTTACCTGTTTGCAAACTTGGGGCTTATACAGAGCTATGCGATAGATAGAAAAAAAATGTCCTTATCTCATCTTACATAAAGAACACTTAGACATCTCGGATCTATGTTCTGACCTCGTTTGCTTGGCGCCTGGCCAAATTCTCTGCTGCATATCAATTATCGTTGCCTGCTGGATGCTTCCAGAGAAGAAGATGAGGTCGCTACAGGAAAGGAAATCTCCTTGCTATCAGCTTTTTTTGCCCCACAACAGTGAGTCAGTAAAGGAATTCGGTTTCCTCTCGACTTCCTCGCGCGATAAGCCACCCCCATTTGCAGTTCGTGCTTGTTTGTGCAGTTCGGATTGGCACGAAGAATAAAAAAACAACAAAAGTATTCGATATCAACAAATTATGTGCTTTTAAATGAAAATAGAAGAAGCCATGCGTTCATAGACTAGCCCTTTCAAAGGCTTGTAAAGTGAAAGTGAATGTGAAAGTGAACTATTTGCCTACTGTGCTTGCACACAGAGAAATGTCACCTCCGCATTTAACCCATCTGTGCAGTGAAACACACACACACACCAGTTAACACTAGGGGGCAGTGAACACACTTGCCCAGAGCTGGGGGCAGCCCCAAACCACGGCACCCAGGGAGCAGTTGGGGGAGTTACATGCCTTGCTCAAGTGCATCTCAGTCATGTAAAGACAAGCTGTCACACTTACCTGAAGTGTGGGTATAAAGAAAACACTATTTATCTGGATTTACAGAACACAAATGTTTCACGTGCTTAATTAGCTGCATCGTAATGCCATGATAATGAGAAGGTTCAGAAGATGTGGTCTTCAGTGATCCGTCTGGAGAAGCCCATGGATGGCTATGGGCCGATATGGAAATGCACAAATGGATAAGAATGCGGGTTCGCACAGTTATAACACGTCCCATCACCATATAATTACTGGATGATTGGATTATATTATGCTATAATTATATAATTATATTCTATTCCTCCGAGGCAAGTAGCACTAAAACGAGCAATAAACATGATTGCTAGGTGACACGATGGTATGAAGTTTTTATTTATATGCACGATATACTGTGTATTTTGTAATATCGATCCAGCGTATAAAGCAAAGTTAATGAAATGATAAAATATAATTGTTCCCTAAGCCTGTTAATGTCCTTGATTAGCTGAGATTGCATTATCAGGACCAATACTGGTATTAGGTATTGGCGCTTATACTCAGAAACCAACATCCGATACTTGTCTCACCTCAGTTCAGCGAGCACGGAGACACTAGCAGGTCTATACTTCATGCTCATAACTACATTCTGAAATGGCCAAGCTTACAAGCTCACACTCTCACCTTGACCCTGTCACTGGTTCTCCATTTGTCCTCTTCTGGACCAATTTTGGTAAATACTAACCACTGTGTACTAGAAACACCCGACAAGACTTGCTGTGTTTTTTTTTTAATCGCTTTAACCCAGTCGTCTAGACATCACAATTTAGCCCTTGTTTAAAGAAACTTAGATTCTCACACTTGCCCATTTTTCCTGCTTCCAACACATCAGCTACCTGATGTGACCTTTGCCACTGTAATGAGATAATCAATGTTATTTACGTCACTGTATTGTGGGACAATCCCGGTATTCCTAGTAACCATCAGATGACTGGAAACGAACAAACGTCTTTGTCCTGAGGATTTACTTGTTCGTTTTTACTTTGTTTGCTTTTAAAAGCCCAAGCCAGAAGTCTTCCCGTATTGCTCTCCAGACAGAAGATCATGAGTACTGCTCACCCCTGCACCACACACCTCCTCCGTTGTCCTCCCCTTTCTTTTTTTTCTTGGCATTGACCCTGGCCTGGGCTGTCCAGGTGCTTCTAGCAGCTGTGAAGCAGGCTGCGTGACGCTTTCCTCCCCCTGCCTCTGCCACAGCTGGGTGTACGATGGTCAGCTCTGGGCTATAAATAGGACACAACAGAGCATGTCTAGGAACATGGAGCTCGGGGGGGTGTGGGGTCTGTGGGCATTTTAGATTGAACGGTGGGCCGCTACAGAGGCATTTCTCTCAGTCAGTGTGGTGTGAAAACAGATGCTCAGTCAAGCCAGTCTAAATAGTCTGGAATAGAAACGAATAGATCAGCTCTTAACCTCTCGTCCTGAACTGTACACTGTCAGCTGGAGATTTAGTTCGTTTAGTGAGACTGAAAAACGAAACAATACCCTGATTATATGTAGCGGAGAGATAATAATGATTTTCAGACCATAGAAACTGCTTCTCAGAAAATACTTAACCCTTTCGTCAGGCATACTGCTCGTACAGTCAATGCAGGGCTTATTTGAGTCTACTCAACACCTTAGATATTTTTTTTTATATTTTATTAATTTTATTATATTCGATACAATTAATTATATTGTATTGCTTTATTATATTTTATTATATTTATATTTATTTTTATTTATTTTTTATTTTTTGCTGTAGTCATTTCTTCTCTTATCTTGGGGGAACGAGGCCCAGCTTCAGAACTGGTGTACACCCATTCTAAGCGCATACGGTTCAGCCATTTTGCTACCAGGTTCCCCAAATTACAATCACAGATTACTTTCGTAGCACATTACACTCACCTACCAATCACACCACTCTGGGATTAAACCCAACATCTCATTTCTTTCTCCCTTCGGGATTCATGATTTTTCCTGCAATTCACCACTAAACCAAACATTTTCTCCTCCTGATTTTCCTCCTTAATTTAGTCATAGACAATTCCTCCCCATCAGGCAACCCTCTATCACATGTCTTGCCTCCAAGGCATGTGAAGCCAGCCGACCACATCTTTTCGATCGGCTTGCTTGTGGAACGTCAGGGGACGGAAGTATACACTTAGAGGAAGGAGCTAACCGCCAACTTCGGCATACATGCAGACATTTTCTGATTGGCTAGTGTTACTGTCATTGATTCCATCATGGCAAATATCGCTGGTTTGGACACCTGGCCATAGATGACTGTGGCATTATCAGGACACAAACCTTGGAGGTCGAAGACTATCATGTGCTTCCTCCGTGTCACGTGCAGCCAGCCGCCGCTTCTTTTCAAGCTGCTTGCTCATGCAATGTCAGGTGGAGGAAAGCGCTTCCATCCCCTGTGTAAGACCCCGGCCAGTTCTGCTCTTTCTGCCAGTTCTGCTCTTTAGACTCTCAGTTATTGATGCCAATTCTCAGTCCTTAACTTATCCAGTTAAAGAGAGAGAAGGAACTGCTACTGGTGAGGAGACAGCTGTTGAAGTTGGTTGAATTATAGGAGTGATAATTGGTCCTTACTTGTTTCACAGACAAAGCACTATATTATACAAAATGTCAAAAATTATACACCCCCTGGCTGTAGATTTCTTTTCTTTCAACTTTTAGGAAAGACAAATACACTAAAAAAATACATTTTAGGCTGAGCTGCGAGCTACTAATGCACCTCCGTTTTCACCTCTTTATCAGACATGAATCTTCGTCCTCAAACAGGTGATAGTCCAATGAGGCAAGATAGTGAGGATGCTTTAGTTTTTAGAAAGTTTTTAGAGAGTGTCAGTAGTACCACAGGCAGTGGTGTACAGACGTGTATGCAACAACACAACACCCGTGGATAGCAGTCCTCTGTGCTTTGTTTGAATTTTCGGCTTCGGCACTTCAGCGAGCATCTCACTGTAGCGAGCACTGTTAATTGTTGAACCTTTTTCACTGCTCTTCTTTCGTGCAAGCCACAACTGGGACAATGGGGCATAACTGGAGTTCGGATCATTTTTGACTCGTATGCATGTACACTGAAGTGCCAGAACGACTGGTATACCATTCTAATACTTGTAGATGTACCAGGTGGAATGCTAACTAACCAAACCCGACACCATTAGGGAGCCACCACCAGCCTATGGAGCCTTTTTGCTTAGGCTCGTCTGTAGCAGTTTATTTTCTCTGGCACATCAGTGTATTTATATGTGCATTAAATGTAACTAAAAAAGGATAAAAAATAAATAGAGTAATATGTCGCTTAAAAAAATATACAATCAGTTATAATCAATGTCAAATTGCTGTAGTATAAGAGGAATAAATTATATTTTATTCTTTATACAGTATAAATATTTTTTTATTTTATATTTATTTTATTTTATTTTTATTTCCGTCATTGTACGAAAAGTCAGTGTAATGCATGCGGTTGTGGTCAGACTAAATAACCTTCAGTTTAATATCTTCTTAGAAATGGTCAAGCACAGCAAAAATCCATCATGGCATACTTCTTCATCCTAATGTCTCCATGTCCTTACTTGACAATTCATTATAAAACGGTCAACCTGTGCTCCAGAGGTTCGAGGCCTGCCTTGTACGCATGCGAGTCTTCGAGAGAAAGTGAACCATACAGGTCTCCGCTCTGGCATATATCCTCATTAGCCGCTCTAGAGACAGTCTCCGTAGCGCCTGACCTCTGACCTTCGGGCCGGGTGACGGATGCTGCGGTGCCTCCGGTTGTCAGCTGGCTGGCATTGTGTCTGCTCCGGTCTGCCCACTCTGCTCTTCACACACATCCATTTTCTCCTCAGTATGCACTGCGCTGCAATAATAACTCCACGCTGCACTGACCCACTCACATCACACCTGAGACACACACACACACACACACACACACAGGCAGAGACGAAGCTGTGCAGGCGTACACATGGCTACAGATTTTCAGTCAGGAATTTGTAAATATAGATCGCAGTCAATATTTGGCTGATGTTCTTACAGCTTTTTTAGTACTGCATGCTTTCGTAAAATATATTATTATATATTATTATAAATTTTATAAATTATATTTTTATATAATTTATAATATTATATAATTATATAAAAATTATATAAAAATATATTTTTTATATAATTTTTATATTTCTATATAATTTTTATATAATTATATAATATTATATATTATTATACATTTTATAAATTATATTTTTATATAATTTTTATATTTTTATATAATTTATAATATTATATAATTATATAAAAATTATATAAAAATATAAAAATTATATAAAAATTAAGTTTTTATATAATTATA
>JAOVVF010000001.1:26663104-26676777 GCA_028565595.1 Duopalatinus emarginatus | reverse complement strand
AGGTAGTCTCATATTCTGTTCTCATTCTCTGTATTTTATTTATTTGGAATTACCTTTAGGCTATAGTCTATAATCCTAAAGTGTTGGTTTTAGCCGCCCATTCCCGCACGCAGATAAGTACAAACCGCCCGTTCACGCGAGATTTGCGTGGGGTACCGCGGGAACCAATCCCAGTGCAGACCTCTAGCCTGCATCTTTACTGTCTCTGTCCTGAAGATTCACATCACTGACATGCAGAAAACCCGGAGTGGACTTTCAGTGGTATGTGTTCTCTCCTATCGTTGAAGTGGAATGGATTCTTTCGCGAAGCAACATAAAAAGCGCTGGGTGAACTAATAATATTTTATATTAAAAGTGGGGGGGGGGGTCTAAACGAACAATTATGAAATGTAGGGGGGTCTCCTCCCACTCACGTTCAATGGTGGCGACGCCCATGGCCACAACTTAGAAAAGACGAAATATATTAATTATTATTAGATATTATCTGACTGGTAGAGTAACTAGAATACTTACCACTACGCATCACTGATACTGGAGACTCCGTAACGGTTAAATATAAATAAACACATTCGTTTTAGTTTATTTGGAGCGCTGGCCATACAGGTATTTGTGTTTTGTATAAGAGACAGAACTACTGTCTGAGCTGCTGCTATAGAAAACAAATGAACAACTTCAGACTTGAGTTAGAAGTCATTATTTTGTGGTACTGATACACGTGAATGAACGAACCGACTCCTTTTAGACATCATTCGACAGCCTTCGTCTACGCTGATGACTAAAGAGTCCTATTTACTCTGACATTCTGCAGGATATTGTACTAAAGAAATGAACGACGTCCCGTACACCAGACAAGGACATTTGATTTCATTGCTATTCAAAGCCGAACAGCGTGCAATTAAAGAAAAGCCGGTTATAATTACCCAGGGTCCCATTCCAGCTGCGCTACTTTGAAACCGTTGGCCAGTTAAAAGCTTTTTCGGACCGGGTAAAAAGGACGAGTTGCTTTTGTTGGAGGATGGGACGTGAGTGGAAAAAGCAACAGGAACATCATAATCAATGCCAAAAAAAAAAAAAAATGACTGATGCGAAATGTGGTGTGAAAATAGTTCAAAGGAATCGTGCATGAAAGTGTTATTAATTCTGCCTCATCCATGCTTTTATTAAGGCCAGGGTATCGATTGGGGCTCAGTATAAAACACATTAAATTAAATCCTGTAATTCCTTATTAACTTCCGTACAGCAATGATTTTTCAAGACTTTTTTTGATGTATGATTTTTGCACCATATTTGTATAGAAGCTAATTACAAAAAAAACAAACAAAAAAAAATTATCAGACACACTGGAATAAAGATGTCACATGTGGAGGTAGTCAGCCAACTTTGTCTTCCTTCCACATCATCAAACCCCCCCCCCCCCTCTCTCTCATTCTCTGTCATGCTGTCGTCCACCACAACCAAGAACTGCCTCGCTGCCTTGGTATAATTAGAGGGTAGAGGTTAAAGGCATTCTGACAGATGATTTGTGTTGTATAAGAGGCCTGGTGTGAATGGGATTTGATTGAACAGATGTTTTTTAAATTCGGAGCGGAGGTTTGCGTAACGCTTTATTTTGCAATACAGTAAGTGCCGGGTGTTTAACGTGTGTAGGTGAGTAGCGATTACTAGTCGTAAATGATAAACAGACTTATAAGTGGTTTATCATTTGCGTATTGTTTTTTTAGAGTATTTGGAGTACTTGGTTTCACAATGCAATTACTTCCATTCATACATTTACAGAATAGCCTGCAAACCTACCTGTAGAAGGAAAACCAGAGAACATAGAGGAAACCCGAACAGATGCTCAGGATCAACAACAGTGTAATTATAGCATATTAGGTGGCTGTCCTGAGGTGGGTTGGTTTAATTTCGGAGCTGGGGTTACGTTTTGTCATATATGTCTATCTACCACTGTAAGTAGACTTCTATCTGTCGGTCTGTCTGTCTTTTAATCTCTTTATCTATCTATCTATCTATCTATCTATCTATCTATCTATCTATCTATCTATCTATCTATCTATCTGTCTGTCTGTCTGTCTGTCTGTCTATCTTTGTCTATCTATCTATCTATCTATCTAGACCTGCTGTTTTATTATTTCTGTCTGTCTATCTATCTGTCTGTCTGTCTGCCTGTCTGTCTGTCTGTCTATCTATCTGTCTTTCCGTCTATCTGTCTATCTGCTTCTCTGTCTATCTATTTGTCTGTCTGACTCTCTGTCTGTCTGCATTTCCGACTATCTATCTATCTATCTATCTATCTATCTATCTATCTATCTATCTATCTATCTATCTATCTATCTATCTATCTACAGTATCTATCTATCTATTTGTCTGTCTGTCTGTCTATCTGCTTGCCTGTCTATCTATTTGTCTGTCTGTCTCTCTGTCTGTCTGCATTTCTGACTATCTGTCTGTCTATCTTTGTCTATCTATCTGTCTGTCTGTCTGTCTGTCTGGGTTACTTGGAAACCTTCAAAATCTTTCTCTCTCTCTCTCTCTCTCTCTCTCTCTCTCTCTCTCCTCTCTCTCTCTCTCTCTCTCTCTTTCTCTCTCTCTCTCTCTTTGACTCTGGTAGTGGTAACTTTTTTCTTTTGGTCAACGCTTTGGAGCCTCTCCAGAACAGCAGGTCTTGTCAGGTGTTCCTGGTATACAGTGGTTAGTACCTACCAAAAATTGGTCCAAGGAATGATGACCCCTGAGGTGCTTGGGGGGTTAAAGGCTAGCCCATCTGGTTTAATCCCATAGCAGAGCTACAGAGGAAACCAATGTTGCTAATGTCTTAGTGTCAGATAGCACAGAACACCTTCAGCACACCTTGATAGGTCAGAGACGTTTGGTTAGTCGTTAACTATACGAAATAATGTACTAAACAGTACAAAAAAGTATTTTCTATCCGCGTCTCTGCCTTTTTACTAACATAAACATGAACTTAACATGTAATCAGTGCGAATGGGATGTCACGTGACAAAGCTTTCTAAAAGAAATATTCAAGATAAACCGAAACTGCATGTCATTGACTTAACATTGGCTGCAGATCTGCAATTGAACCATAATTAAAGTCAATTTCTTTCAATCCAAAAAAGGTGTCAATTCATATGCAGTAGCTGTTAAGGCATAATCGACTTGCAGCTGGCGAAATATCCGTTTCTGATTACGCAGAGTAGCGCGCTTAGGTCATTTTCTGATGCCGTAAGAAAAATTTTTCTTCATCCTTTCGGCTCGTGACCATCCAGAGAGTTTGGCTATTAGATCCCTGCGTGTCTCTGGTGTAAAACCCCTGCATTGTCAGACAGAGCGTTCTCCATGTGCAGACAGTGAGATGATGTCCCGCAGCATGGGGAGGTCTGTTTACTAAATTGGGTCAAAATCTGGAAACGTGCCTGAGCTCCCTCCTGCAATATTCATGGGATGACATTTCAGATATAGTGCAGACTCCAGACACAGTCTCTAATTGGCCCGTGTAGTTAATCACAGAGTGCTTGCATTGTTAGTCAGAAGGGCTGTGGAGACAGACGAGTGCAATTTTTTATTCTCACTGCAGTTCTGAAATATGTCAGTGCAATATAGACCTACTGTATATTAGTCATAATATGATAATTAATATTAGATTTCCACGTTGAGCTCTGATGTTCATGCACTTATTAGTCAGATTTACTTCCACTGCACTGCTGTCAAATTCTCCAGTAGTCACAGCTGTGACATAAATAATAGGTTAACGTTAATGTGATGTAACAACGCATTAACAGTGTGTATGTTGGATGCGTCATATAATCCAAGCCTAATAATAATTGGATTATGGAAATGTCTTGTAATACAGATCTTTTCTCTGTATTTTTTATTTGATTATGTTTGTTTGATTATTAATTTTTCAGTTTATTAGTTAGTTAGTTAGTCGGCTGCTTGACATAATGTAAGTCTAATGAACAGATTAAAGAAAAGTGTCTTTATACTTGCTTTTTCCAAAAATATCTGTCTGTCTGTCTATCTATCTCTCTATCTGTCTGTCTGTCTATCTATCTGTCTGTCTATCTGTCTGTCTGTCTATCTGTCTGTCTATCTATCTATCTGTCTGTCTATCTGTCTGTCTGTCTGTCTGTCTATCTATCTCTCTTTCTGTCTGTCTGTCTATCTGTCTGTCTGTCTGTCTATCTATCTGTCTTTCCATCTATCTGTCTGTCTGTCTATCTGTCTATCTGCTTGTCTGTCTATCCATCTGTCTGTCTGCCTATCTGTTTGTCTGTAGGTCTATCTATCTATCTATCTGTCTGTCTGTCTGTCTGTCTGTCTGTCTGTCTGTCTATCTGTTTGTCTGTCTATCCATCTGTCTGTCTGTCTATCTGTTTGTCTGTAGGTCTATCTATCTATCTATCTATCTATCTATCTATCTATCTGTCTGTCTGTCTGTCTGTCTGTCTGTCTGTCTGTCTGTCTTTCCGTCTGTCTGTCTGTCTGTCTGTCTATCTATCTGTCTTTTTGTCTATCTGTCTATCTGTCTATCTGCTTGTCTGTCTATCTATCTATCTGTCTTTCCATCTATCTGCTTGTCTGTCTATCCATCTGTCTGTCTGTCTATCTGTTTGTCTGTAGGTCTATCTGTCTGTCTGACTGTCTGTCTGTCTGTCTAGCTATCTGTCTGTCTGTCTATCTGTTTGTACGTCAGATGCTTCACATAATCTAAGCCTAGTAATTAACCGGTTAAGAATTCGGGTCATTAGGCATGTCATTTCTCAGTATTTATTTATTTATTTGTTTGTTTGTTTGTTTGTCTTATTAATTTTAAACGTGTCTTGCAGCTGTTCCTGCAGATTTCCATTAAACATAGCCTCGTAACATGCAACGTATTGTTCGTTAACAAATCAAAAATGGTAATAGATAAGAAGCCTAGTGTGGTATAAGAGAAATAAAACTGCTTTCCTATCGCACCATGCTGACGTGGACCTTTGTGTTTCATTCCTTATTGCAACAACATATCGGCGCACTTCATTCAGAGAACTGGTAGTGGGGATGTAAGACCCCGGAATACCGAAGCCTCCTTTGTGTATCAGCGATGCAGTGGAGCCTCTGTGAGCTAAAACAAAGGCTTCCTTGAGGAGATGGAGAGGATCCCTGTGGGAGAAGTGATGTCAGTGGTCAGGGTGGTAACCTGGCACCTGGCAATTACTGCCAGCGGCACTCATTAATCTCACCGAGAGCCGTTCTGCCCTCTGACAAGACTCTCCTGTCACTTCCCCTCTCTCCTGGAGACAAAACCCAGGCTAATACGGCCATTTATATTACATGCAGGTCCACCTATTTGCCAAGTACCTTGGAGAAAGGCTGGCATTTTGAAATGCTGCTTATTTCCATGTGGCCAATTACATTTTCAGCAAGCAGACAGCACAGAGCATCGGTCTGAGCGACGAGGGATACGCGTTCTGTTAATATCAGCGGGTCGCATACCACAAGCCATTCCGCCTCTATAAAATGATCACCTTGGCTGTTTGAATCCCATTTTCCGTCTAAGGACACCAGTGGATGAGAGACGGCAAAGGCGTCTCACACAAAGGAGTGAAAAAAAAAGGAAAACAGGAAGAAGAAAGAGGGATCCGCAGTGCTGAGATTTTTCCCCCCTCAGGCTTCGTCGTCACCCCACTCATGCAGACTGGCACCTTCCCGATGAAGGGCCCCTATCGCTTCTCGCAATCAATCCCATCCCAGAGCTTCCAAATCAAGAAACGCGAGTGGATCTCCACCTCCTCTGTCACCGGCTTAATGGGGGCGATAAGCAGGTCCATATAATTACAATCCAGCGAAATAATTGTAACAAGAGCCTAAACGATTAGCTGTACTTTTAATTAGCCAGTGCTTCAAATTAATAATTGGTGCTTAAATCTGAAATCAGAGCCACTGTTGTGGCGTTGTGATAATAGAGGCACTCGCTTGCCACTTATTACATTTTTCTATGGGAAGCCTTCCTGCTTTCCTTCCTTCCTTCCTTCCTGGTGGGTGGGTGTTTGGGTGGGTGGTAGGGGGTGTTGTAGGGCATTTAGATGGAGGGGGGGGGGTTGCACAGGAAAGCGTTTAAGAAAGAGAAAACGATTGTCTGTTTGGTTATCGTCCAAAAGCAGCAGGGGTCAGCTAAGATGAAATGTATTCAGTTTACCATGAATCTCACTCTTCGCTTTTTGTTTTGTGTTTTTTTTTTTTTTTTTCTATCTGGCTTTAGAAAATAAAGTAGAGAGGAGGTTTTTTTTTTTTGGATGGCAGGGGGAGACGAGGACATATTCCACACCGCCATCGTCAAGCCTGCCGTCATGGCCCATTATAAAATAAGCTCTTTCGATGCTGATTAAGCTGAAGACTGGGTTTATTTTAGAAATCTGCTTTTGCAACATATGGATAAGGGAAGAAAAATTCTCATCCTCATTAAACGTCCATCCCTCGGGGCTTTGCTCAGCTGCCGACTGATCATGCTTTATACATAGTCTGCCTAAGGGTTCACAGGAATCCTTTGCTTTTTACTTATTTGTTTGATTTTTTTTTATACATTGCCTGTTTTGTGCACAGCTGACCCAGGCCATGTCTTTGGGTAGTACAAAAAAAAATTAAATAAAATGTAAGTGAATTTTATAATAATAATAATAATAATAATAACAACAACAACAACAGCAAAACAACAACAACAATAATAATAATAATAATAATAATAATGGTTTTTATTTTATTATTTTTTTATAATTATATTATAATTATATATATTATATATTATAAATATAATAATTTATATTATTATTATTATTTTATAATAATAATAGTAATAATAATTATTATTATTATTATTATTATTATGGTTTTTATTTTATTATTTCATTTCATTTTATTAAATTTTTTATTCTTTAAAAAAATACAAAAAAGGTATTTACATGTTATTTGGTGTCTATATTGTTTTTTGTGTACAAAGATCAGTCACTTATTAAAAATGAAAATAACTAAAATACAACTAAAAATAAACATACAAATAAAAAATAATCAAACTATTTCATTACAATGTAAATATTTTTTTTAAAATAATAATAAAAAGCATTTTTTATAACTAGGCCTATTTTCCTAAATACTGAGATTACAAAAGAGAGAGAGTGTTCAGTATGATGCTCGCTCCACCATTTAATCCTGCTTTATGCCTGGCGGCGCAAAATCTCAACCCCAGACAATAAGGGTTAACTATCGGGATGCCACCACTCTTTCACGTCCTACTTTACATTGACCGAATAATGTAGTGTGGAGGGACGGCATTCTTCTCCAGATAACGCCTCTGACAGCTGTAAACGTGATCTATCAGCACGTCAAAATTATCCGTCAGCTGAGCTGACATAAACATAACCGACATCTCGCTGTCATGGCAGCTAGGGACCTGGCATCAATCTCCTCCTGTCTCTCTCTTTCTCTCTTTCTATCTCTATACCTATCTATATATCTCCACACCCCCCCCCCCCATTGTTTTTATTCCTTCTTTTATGTCGCTTATTTTTCCTCGACCCTCAAAAGAAGTGCCTGTCACCTCCGGGTGCGCTCTCGTTTTTCTCGACCAGCTCTATTCCACACCCCTTCTGGAATAATTTGATGATGGATTAGACGCGGCGTAAAAGCCAGGCGACCCCGAGCCGGGGCAGATTGAGTACAAACTTATCCCAGCTCTTCGTCTCTTGGTCCTCATCACTCTCAGAGGCCTGGCTCGCTTCTGTCTTACAGGGTTGTAGGGTATGGTGTGTTGCTTTCTGAAGAATCAGAAACGCATTCCACTACGACATTTCATCATTTCATATCTGAGGAAGGAGTAAAACATTTACTATCCAATGATATGGTACGTGAAATGTCAACATGCAGCCGAATTTTAATGGTTAATTTAGGAAAATCTATTTATATTTAGATGAAAGTGAACTATTTGCCTACTGTGCTTGCACACAGAGGAATGTGACCTCTGCATTTAACCTATCCGTGCAGTGAAACATACACACACCAGTGAACACAATTGCCCCGAGCGGAGGGCAGCCCCAAACCACGGCATCTGGGGAGCAGTTGGGGGAATAAGGTGCCCTGCTCAAGGGCACCTCAGTCATGTCTTTCCCTGGGCGGGGATCGAACCCACAACCTTCCGGTTAAGAGACCGGTTCCCTAACCACTAGGCCAAGGCTGCTCTGATGGTCAGCGTGCTTGGGCTTGTTTCGATCTTATTGAGATGCAGTTTCCAGCAAAATGTAACCTTATTCTTATTCTTTGCATTTTTTTTTTCTCTAAAGCTGTGGGAATTGTTCCATATTTGCTAAATCTGTTATCTGGTAGATCCTGAGCTTCAGCGTGGGAATAAACTACATGATAAACACCATTCACACACACACACACACATGCACTCATTTACACCTTGAGGGCAATTTAGAGTAGCCTATCTAGCTACTATCTATATAGCCGACATGTTGGGGTCGAGGGACGTGGGATTAGTAGGAACCCGAGACACGAGACATGAGAAAAACATCTAAGAAGGTAATCCCAGTGTAGGACCGAAGCGCAGACCCTGGAGATCACTGTTACACGCAGTGCTGCTTCACAATATGCAAAACTTCCATGGCGTCGTCAGCACACCAAGATTTCTTACGGTTGTTCGCAGATCCTGATGTATAGTCGGACGCTAATGGTAAAGCTATCAAGTCCTAAGGGACGTCTGTGTTAATCTAGGGCCACGGCGGTGTCTCTGCTGCAGGAATGTAGGCCATTATGCTAATGCAATGGTAATGCCACGTTTACCCTGGGGTACTGAACCGAGCGGCGCGACCTCCCTCCACCTGTGTTTTCTGTTGTCGGTGTCTAATTTAGTGCACTACATCCATGCTTTCTGTCATCAAGCAGTTTGGTCTGTGCGAAGAAGGAAATGAAAATAGGTTGTTGATGTCGTTTTTGCACAGCGTTTGATCAGTTTGATCATTTATCCGTCTCTGCTTTCATGATACGGACTCGAGGTGCAGTCAGGTGCAGCTGCCACTAGTTAAAATGAGCTTCCTGTAAGAGTCACTGTGTTGATTGGCTTCTGAGGACCTTTAAATTGAGAGGAGCTCTCCCTGAGGCCTGATTCCCTCTCACTGTCAATTCCTGCCAGACTGCTGTCCTTTCCAGAGCTTCAATCCGTTTACTTTAAAGCGCTGGTCCCGTCTGCTTCACATCAGCCCGGGCTCAGATAAGGGCTTCGGCTCGCGTCTCGTAAAAGTGGCGTCTTTTTGCCGTTGATTTCTTGCATGCCAAGTCAAATCATACTTACTGTCTCTCTCACTCCCTCTCTCTCTCTCTCTGACTCTCTCTCTCTCTCTCTCTCTCTCTTCCACTCGACAGCCATTATGAGCAGGATCGTTCAGCACTGAAGAAGAAGGAATGGGAGCGTCGCACACAGGAAGTGCAGCAGGATGAAGATTTGTTCTCCACCGGCTTCAATCTGTTCGGTGAGCCGTACAAGGTAAGAGTTCACTCAGGGGTCCAATCAGCGACTGTGCACTTTCATTTCACACTGCAACTCTATTCCAGGCAAAAAAAAAAAAAGGAAAAAAAAGGAACCTGGAGTGGTTTAAGATTTAATAGGATGCCGTGTGCCACTTTATTTGCTGCTTCGTGCTCTTTCGCTTTTTACTTTCATTCCGGTATTCACACCAGTGATGAAGTCAAGTAGTCAAAATAGGAATGTTTGGTGGAGCCAGTAATCCTGTGTAATGTAAATGCAGAAGGAACAGAAGCGGTAGAAGATTGTTGTGTTATGCATATATATACAGGAAATTCAAATAAAACTGAGTCTTAAAAAAAAATATCCACAGTTTTTTTAAACTTTTAAGACTTTACCCCACAAGACCTGTGGTTTTGGAGATACTCTTATGTGATATTGCTTAAATATAGTTTAAAAAAAAACAAAAAAAAAAACAACTAATATAATATATTTAATATATTGTTAAAAACAAAAGGAAAAAATAAAAAACAATTAATTTTTTACAGAAAAAAATTATGAATAAATTCTTTTTAAATTCATTTTATTAAAATAATAAAAAATAGCAAACTCATTATAAGATGTTGATTTGATGCTTTAATAGAAATATGAAACAAAATATTTCTAACTCATTTTTCTAGAATTCAAATAATGGGATTTTTTTTTTTTTAAATTACAAACTCAAACAAGTAGCTAGCTTGATACAAAAATTTTATACTGGGTTTATTATTATTATTACTATTATTATTATTATTATTATTATTCAGTTATACAGTAAATTTTCTGGTGAGGAGCTCTTTATTTAGGTAAATGTAGGCCTTACATCCATGTATTCTGTATTAAATTAATTCTGTCGGCTTTGCATACACACACACACACACACACACACACACACACACACACACACACACACACACACACACAGCTTTATGTCTGTGTGAGATTTGGCCATTCAAATTGAGCAAAATGCTTCAAAACTTCACTCTCCATTAAATTCAAAACACTCTTGATTAAAGTCGAATGTCTGTAAAAGGGAGTTAATTACTCTATTCAGGGGTAATTCACACCCAGGAACAATCTCTCATAAATAATGATGTGCTAAATCCTTTCCAGTAAACACCAGAGCGTACATTTGACTGTAAATTGTAATGTTTTATTTTAGTTAACAATGAACAGGTGAAGACCAATTCATGTGTTTTCATCATCAATGGATCATCATCCTATTCAAATCATCCTATTATCAGCCATGTTTTAGGCACCCTCATTTCTTCTCCTTATACTGGTCATTGGTTTCCCACCCATCTGCCATCTCTCTACTGTGATACAACAGCTTTCAGCCTGAGAGGGTAAAGGCTATCATACGCTTCCTCC
Source organism: Duopalatinus emarginatus (assembly GCA_028565595.1). Lineage (NCBI taxonomy): Eukaryota > Metazoa > Chordata > Actinopteri > Siluriformes > Pimelodidae > Duopalatinus > Duopalatinus emarginatus. The sequence continues at coordinate 26,665,874 of JAOVVF010000001.1, read as the reverse complement.
AAGTCATGTGACGCAAAGCGACCACATGTTTTTAAATTGCGGCTTATACGGTATCAGGGGGCTGTGTAGCACAATCGGTGGAGCTTGTCTGAGACGAGACAGGTTTGTTTAGGACTAATACACATGTAGGGGTTATTCCAGCTGTTGGGACTGGCTGGGCAAAGACATTTACGACAAGCGCTGGACATTTGTTCGGGTGTTGGCGCTCTGTCACTAATACACAGTGATGATGTATTTCTATGTTACGTCCTTGTCAGGGTTACATGATGGTTCATTAGTGTTTACGCTACAAAAGACGTGATCAAATATGTCCCAGATAATCTCGGCAGAAACGTCTTGGTGGTCGTTTACACTTGTATTCAGTGCCAGAGTTTAGTGCCCTAGCCTATATTACATATATTATATCAGTAATCAACTGAGGATAGCCATGGGCCCGAAGGTTGCCGGTTCAATCTCCGGGACCAACATGACAACACAGGTTCCCTTGAGCAAGGCATCCAACCTCTAACTGCTCTCCAGGCAAGTGTACTTACAGTATAAGTTAAATGCAGATGGGTTTAAATGTAAAGGCCAGAATCCTCAGTATGTGCAAGCACAGTGGTCAATGATTGGTTCACTTCACTAATCAGAAGCAGCAGTAAACATCATGTCACATGTTATAAAGGGTGTATAGTGTAGAAACAGTGTATAGTGTTGTCTTATATAGTGAAGTCGGAAATCATATGTCCTACTACATCTCATTACTTGTTATAAAGAGTTAAAGTAGTGTCTTATTGTAAACGTCAAATGACTTGCCATGGACGGGTCGTGGCAATTTTACATAGCCCTATGAACGCCACTCCTAAGAAGACTCAACAAAACCACACGTGAGACTAACTGTCTTTCATCTCATTCCACATTATAAAAAAATTATCAGTGTATATTGTAAGTCACTTGTTATAAACAGCTTATGCAGCTTTTATGTAGCCCCATGTATAGTGCCTGTAGGTAAAGTGAAATCCAAAGTCACAATTGGTATGAATGGCTAGTGTTGCTGTCATTGACAGAGTATGTCATGTCTTCCATCCAGACACCACGGCAGGGACCTTGGGACTCAGCCTATGACCTTTTCTTTGTTACTGTCTATAGATACCGCAGTATGACTAGGCGTGATAGGAATCATTACATTACATTTACATTTATGACATTTAGCAGACGGTCTTATCTAGAGTGATTTCTGTAACATCGACCACCCATAACGGTAACACCACAAAACCACTGACAGGTCAAGTGAATAACATTGATTATCTTATTACAATCGCACCAGTCAAGGAGTGGGATATATATTAGGAAGCGGATCAATAGTCCATTCAAAGTTGATGTTTTGTAAGCAGGAAAAATGGTCATGCATAAGGATCTGAATCTGACCTTGACCAGGATAAAATTGCGATGTCTAGACGACTGGGTCAGATGATCTCCAGACCAGAAGGTCTTGTGCTGTGTTCCCCAGTCAACAGTGGTTGATACCTACTAAATGTGGTCTACGGAAGGACAAACGGTGAACCAGCATCAGGGTCATTGGGAACACCAGGCACAGTGGTGTACTTGGGGGGTGAGTTGGATTTAAAGGCTAGGCCGTCAGGTCTGATTCCACAGAATATCCACAAAAGGATCTGCTGCTAATTTCTTTGTACCGGAACATCTTCAGAGGTCTTGTGGAGTCCATGCCTTTGACAGGTCAGAGCTGTTTTGGCAGCCGTTTAGGCATCTTGATTTTATGGCAAATCCGTGTACATTTATCTCATTTAAAAAAAATTGATGCATGTATATATGAGCAGTTAAGGGTTTAGGTCCTTGCTCAAGGGCTCAGCAGGGGCAGCTGGGTGTTGATGAGGTTGCTGAGGCTTGAACTTAACAGTGCTCTGAATGTCTCACTTGGTATCATGTTAAATGAAAAGGTTTTAAATAGAAGGATGTTTGTGCTCAACGTCTTATTTAGTTTTTTTTTTTCGAATATGTATTCTACTGTTCGAGTGTACACATGTTTAGGAGGATGACTGGCAAGTGAATAAACAGAAGCGATGACTCTAGCGACAGACTAGTGATTAGTGTTTTTCTGAAAAAAAACTTTGAAAAAGTCTGGGAAGAAACATCATCTGCCACATATTGTGTAATTAATCCATTAAACTGTAGCTCTCTGTATAAAATTACAAACAGACACTGTCGTTTGATTGCCAGGAACCCATTTTTCATTACACAGGTCTGTGTTTATCATACTGCGACTGTGGCATTATTAGCAGGTGGTGTTATTAACAACTAACAACGATCAGCGCGCGGCCCACTGTTTAGCATGTGTTAATGCTCCAGACTCCATTAATTAACTGCCACTCAGGCTGATGGTGATTTGCTACCTAGCATAGATGTGATGATGCAGGGCTTATTCATTGCACTGGTAACACCGGTTGGTGTCGTTCTTAAAGATATTACGCCATTTTTAATTAAAAACACGAGACAAACTTGACATAAGTTGATACTGTTTGATATTTTTATGTTGATATTCATATAGACCCTTTTTTTTTTAAATAAAAAGGGTATGATGGTAGGTCTGTCTGGTCTACCAGAAAGGCTAAAGTAACTCAACCTTTTTTTTTCAAGTGTGGTTTACCTAAAAACTAGGGCTGTCGAAGTTAACGCGATAATAACGCATTAACACAATCTCAAATTATCGCGATTAAAAAAAATAGTGCCGTTAACGCAAATTTTAATTTGGCCCTGCGATTCACCCGTAGTT
>JAOVVF010000001.1:26641407-26658290 GCA_028565595.1 Duopalatinus emarginatus | reverse complement strand
CCCCCCCCCCCCCCCACCTCCTTACATTTATCTAAGGCTGCTATTAGCTAATCCCTTTAAATCCTGTTTAATGGAACTGTGCTGTTAACAGCTATTTGGGACTAATTTACTGGCTGCCGGACCGCCTGGCACCTTCAAAGCCGCCCTGGTGCTGCCATCCCAGAGAAAAAAAGTACCTCCCTCAGGGTGGGAGTCGGTCTCTGAGGTCCAGGTCTTGCCGTGCTCTGTGTCCAAGGTGGCTTTAAAGGTCTTTCAGGCTGCCAAGGTCAGCACTCTGGAGCCGGTGCTATACTTCTGTGCTGCTCCAGGCAGTGTGCTTGTGTGTGTGTGTGTGTCTGTGTGTGTGTGTGTGTGTGTGTGTGTGTTTTTTTTCTCTCGGTTTCACCCCAAAGGTAAAAAATCCCAAATTAGCCACTACTGTAACTTGCTGAGTCAAGAACCCTGGAGTAAAATGATTAATTCCAACACAATGCCTTGTTTTTGTCTGTCTTCTATCACATATTCCAGGCTTTTTTTTTTTTCTCCCCTCACTTTGGTTATGTTTTATGCATGTGTGTACACCCTGAGCCAGACAGTGGGTTGAGCTTAATTTATTCAGTCCAACATTTGGTCTCTGGAGAGCTGTGAATGTGTGCTTGAGTGCAGTGTCTCCACATTTAGCCACGCTTAATAGTGACTGCTGTCATGGCTGTCAAATTCTATCAACAGGTTCACTCAGTGACAGTTGTTCATCCGAAATTATGGAAACAGGGTAGCACGTTGCTGGGCCGTATGAATATATAATGTCCGGTACTATGTTCACAAAGCACCCACATATTTACATTTATATTTATTTCTTTAATAGATGCATTTGTCCAAAGCAAGGGATACTTAACACATCGACAGGAACCATATTCTATAAGAATAGTCCAGTATTTAATTTATAATTTCATTTATAAGAATAGTTCAGTAGTCTGTGTTGACAATATTTTTAGTGCATGCATGAAATTTTGTCCCACCGTCACAAAGAACAAAAAAACAGTATAGTCCGAAAGAAATTCTTTAAGGTTATTTCTGCTGGATAGAACCAAAAGTAATGTTCTATCCAACAGAACAGCCAAAAACGGTCCAGCCCTCTCCTACTTGATGGCAATGGTTAAGGCCAGGCGCATACCTAGAGCTCTTCGTGCTGGGCACAACTCGACCCGCCTTCATCCAAGAAACATGGAAGGCAAACATTTACATTTACGGCATTTGGCAGACGCTCTAATCCAGAGCGACTTACAAGGTTATTCGTATTACATGTAGTGTTAGGAGTCTTGCCCAAGGACCCTTATTGGTATATCACAGACTGGCTGCCCAGATCGGGAATCAAACCCGAGGTCTCTCACATGGGAGCCCAGTGATGTTACCACTGTACCACACCAACCACCAATCATCTAGACTGTTCTCTGTTCTGGCACCAAGGTGGTGGAATGAACTTCCCCTTGATGTCCGTACAGCAGAGTCACTTTCTGTATTCAAACGCCGGGTAAAAACTCACCTGTTCTGCCAGCACTTAACTGAAAAATAAATGTTTGTGAACTGTTTGTCTCATTTTTTCAGTTTTATGACTATTTTGGTTATTGTCGTCTTCTCTTTGCAGGTTGACTAGTGTAGAAAGTTTTGGATGATTGATACTGCATGACTCTTTTCTAGTAGGATTCTGGTCTGAGTTCTTGAATCCTGATTTACCTTTACTAGTTTCAGATACTCCAAGAATTTAACTAAGCACTCTTGGAAGTCGCTCTGGATAAGGGCGTCTGCCAAATGCCATAAATGTAAATGTAATGCAGGGGGGCAGCCGTGGCCTGGTGGTTAGGGAACCAGTCTCTTGACCGGAAGGTTGTGGGTTCGATCCCCGCCTAGGGCGAGACACGGCTGAGGTGCCCTTGTGCAAGGCACCTAACTCCCCCAACTGCCGTGGTTTGGGGCTGTCCCCCGCTCCAGGCAAGTGTGTTCACTGCCCCCTAGGGTTCACTGGTGTGTGCTTGTGCTTCTCTGCACGGATGGGTAAAATGCAGAGGTCACATTCCTCTATATAGGCAAATAGTTCACCTTCATCCTTAAACAAACAAATAAATAAATAAGCTTACGGTTGCTTTAAAATAATCAATAATAAGACAAAAATACCTAATAAATTAATGAAATAAAATCAGTTTGAATTACACTGTGCACCACAGAGTGTAATGTTACACTCCAACTCCAACACAGCACTGTAGAAAAAAATACAGTCAAAATAACATTTAGTTCCTTTTACACATTCCCTATTGGTTTTAATGTGTCTGTGTGAACAGGTTGTAAGGTTGTCAGGTTTCTTCCTACAGTTCGACGTGTCAAAAGCCGTGTTTATAGTAATCACATTTGTGCTAGAAATAGAAATTATCTTCAAAGATTCATGAGTATTCCTTTAATGAGCTATTAGCATACATTTTTATTTCTATTCAAGTCTTAATTAGAGTATATTGTTTTCCGTATGCATTAAATATGCACATGTAGACATAATTAAACACTCTAAGCACTGGAGAGAGCTATTGAAATAATCTGAAAAGCGTGTAGATGTTTTTTTTTTCTTTTTTTTAATACACACACCCATTACAGACAATTGCTGATTACCTTACAGGCACTTCACTACATGCATATTCTTTCCCTAGTCTGCCTAGCTGTAACCAGCTCGCTATTGATTTGCAATGATGTGTGGATGGAGTTTGCTCATTTAAGCCAATATCAATCCCTCATCTGGAAGCATTAATGGCTGAGTAGAGCGCTGCTGTTTTCTGTTCCTACCTCTTTATGTGATCTGAACACAGGAGTCCACAGGCAGAAATATTGAACCTTTGCCAAGGCATTTTTTTTCCAACACATCCTGGATTCATGTTTTTTGGTGTTGAAATAGTCTGAGGTTTCATTGCTTTCTGATGCAGATCTAAGAGCACTGGTACCTTCATTACCATTTCAGTTGTTGGCCTTTGGGCTTGAGGGCAAAACCCCAAGAGCCTGTGGCGGAGCAACACAAGGCTCTTTTGTAAACACTGCCAATGTCTTGTCAAGGAGAGAAAGAGAGAAAAGCCGAACGCTTCAAAAAAAAAACAAAAAAACACACACACACACACACACACACACACACACACACAGGAGCACATCCGTATCCACGCACATACGCAACCATCCATCATTCTTGCAGCCTTAGCTCAGGATATTGCCATTTGTGCGATTTCCTAAGGAACAAGCCCAATTTTATAGCTAGAAAATGATCTAGCTTTAAAAAGCAAATATGAACTACAGTGTATCAGCTCATTGCTCAAACACTGCCACTGACTAGGACATAGGAAATAACTCAGAAAGCTGATGTTTCAATCTCCACTCATAAACCTCGTCTTATGAAATGGGGTGTTGTTGCTTCAATTTCTCTTCTGGAAATCTGAATTATAGAGATGAGATATCCCAGTTCATGACAGCCACCGTAGACACCCTTATCACTGATTTAATATCTTACAGGTGGGAGCAATACAAGGCTGTGCCTACATAAAAAAATGATGTATGGTCCATGAATGCTGAGCTTTTGCTTCTGCATATAAACAGGCAGTTTGTTTCGACCAATAATAGTCAGGCGGGCCGTGGAGGAGGCGGCGGCGGCGGCGTGAATGCTGGAAGTGCTGAGACGGAGAAAGAAAACAAAGAGAAGCATTGAGAGCTTGTTAGGCTGTACTGAGTGGTAGCACCCAAGCGCCCTGACCTTGTACATCCCTTGGTACCACAGTGAGCTGATTCTCCTCAATAATATACCCATTAAAATGTTTTACACAGGCCATCTACTGCTTCAACAAATACTTGCATAGGGTTTTTTTTTTTCCTTTTTTTTTAAAGGCCAACTGGTTTATTTCATTTTGCACGTAATGCCTTTTAATATTTGCATTACAAAGCAATTGATCTGATCTGATGTGGTGTACCATGCATACTCCCACAGAGATGTTCTATTTCCTTTAAGGTTTATATATTTTACTCATAAGATCTGGTCATGACTGTGTAGTGCTGTAAGAACCCGAATTAAGAGTTTTAAGTATCTCAAGTGGGTGATCTTGGCTAGGTCAGATAGCTACAAAAGGAATTAGAAGGCACTTCATGTTGCAGAGGAGCCTGTTACTGAATGACTAACCCGTTGGTACTAATTGATACTTTGACCATAGGCTGTAGAAACCAGTCAGACTTGATATCAGTAGGGATGTACTAGTATATTGATAATACATCTTAAACTCACAGAACTTTGTCAAAAAAATCAGGTCCAGGTCAAAGTGCTTATTGTCGTATGTGCAGTTAGAAATAAGTTCAAACACAGCTGAACACTGTTTAGACTGCCAGCAAGGTTTAAATACAAGATATGAGATCATTATTATTATTTTCATCGTAGTTTTTAAAATTACTGGTATTAGTAGTATTATAAGTAGTATTACTAATACTACTACTGCTACTGCTACTAAATTAAACATACTGATTACTAGGGCTCCTACTGGTATTAGTAGTAGTAGTTACAGTAGCAATAGTCATAGTAGTGATAGCACAAGTACAAGTACAAGCTATGAAGTAGAGATCTGGACTACTACTACCACTACTACAACTAATAATAATAATAATAATAATAATAATAGCAGTACTAGTAGTAAATATCCAGAATTGCTACCCTGTTCCATCCAAGGTCACTTATAATTAGGTACTTCTTCTGTTTTTTCTTTTTAAGCATTTGTCCTAGAAACACCAATTTTGGCATCAAGGTACAATGTATCCATCACTACATACTACATGCAAAAGATCGGATCTTTGTCAGCCTGATGTTGGTGTAGAGGGCAATTCATACTTTGGCCCTTATCCTATAAATTGAGATGCATGAGGACACACAAGGCTTTTTAAATTCAGCTGATTCTTCCCCCATGCCCTTGCCTCAGTAAAATAATAATAATAATAATAATAATAATAATAATAATAATAATAATAATAATATCCATTTTTAACATGTCAAGATACTTGCACAAACTTTGGTCTTGGCATTCCTCCATTTTTAGCTACATGCACAGGCTTAAATAATTATGCTCTTTCTCCTGAGACAAAATTTTCATTCTTTTCCTCCATCCAACTTTTTCTAATGAGTGGTTAGTGGTGTTGTGGGAAGCAAGCAGTCCCTTAGTGCAAGTTTGCATCTAGAACTGACTCCATGACTCCGTGTTTATTTTGGCACGTTATACAAGCCAATCAAATACAGACGAATAAAACCAAAGCCTTGCCATTTCACTTAGTATTACACTGTGTTGTATGGATGTAAATTTCTGTTTCACCATATCATCAAAGTTGAAGTAATTCGTATTTGTTCCTTGTGCATGTATATATCTTTTGCACATAATATAGACAAAATCGCTTTGTTTGTTGTCTACAGATTTTCCTCACATCTCCCAAAACATGCTGGCAGGTTTATTGCTGAATCTAAACTGTCCCTAGGTGTGAATGATTGTGCGATGGGCTGGCATCCTATCCAGGATGTTTTCCCATCTTGTGGAATAGCTCTGCATCTGCTGCGAGCCTGAACAGGATATTGAAATGGCTATTTAAGATGAATGAATTAATCACTTGTCAAACAATATAGTATGTAATTGTGCATCACACAACAAAAAGGAAGACTTCTGATTAAAGGCAGGCTTTTCTAGTGTTTTTTGGTGTTACGATTACTAAAAAAAATAACATGTAGAAACTCTGGTTTCGTCATGTTTAGCATGTTGCTTGAGCTGTAGCTGTAGAACAATACTGTCAGTTCATCAATCCTAATGAGTAATGTCACACTAATGACTTCACAGTGGAAAAAATGTCATTTAATCAGCATGTCTTTTGTTTTGAATAACCTCATTATTCACGTACGTGAGACTGATAAATGTTGTTAGGCAAAGTATCTGTTGAGCGAAAAAAAAAAAAAAAGTTTAAGTATGTAGTTTCTGGGCTACATACGATTTTAGTCATCCCCAAAATTTTGTACCAACCGTCATCATGGTCCCAGACCAAGCCACTCCTTTACCCCCCCGCTATTATGTATGCGATTAATCATCCGTGAAGGGCTTTTTTTTTTAAAGTCATTCCTTTAACATAATGTGTCAGCAATTAATGCCTCAAGCACCAGGATTCCTGCAGTTTTCACCTTGCCCAGGCTGCAGAATGTGGAGCTTGGCATGAATCCTGCCTTCCCCTGCATGAGTCAGGCAGTTGGAGTTCACACAAGAGGCCTTTGTGTGCTGTCCAGATGGGCTTACGTGTCTGGGAACTTCACCCAGCGCTCACTTTTCCCCTCAAGTCTTCCCCTTCCCGTGAGGTCTCTTGATCTGAAAGTGCTGGAGCAAAGCCAAGTTGAGACGCATAGCCATTTCAACACAGAGGTTATGTCAGCCGTGGCGAATACTGTACACGGTTGATGATTTGTTTCGTGTTTTGATGTTTATGATTGTACAGATTGCTGTGAGACAACCAGAGTGAATGCTGGTATGCATTTTAAAGTCCAGAGCCTTCTTACAAGTTAGTCTTGTCAAAATCATTTCCAATTACCAGATTTTGAGGCACACAGTAAAGCTTCCTTGATACCGAATCCAATTGCAGTAAATCTCTAAACGTCGGCCACGCTGTTGTAACAGCTTTACGACCCGCATTAACTCGGCAGCTTTGCTGGTTCATAGGTTATGCTGGGTGCTAAGCCAAGTGGATCTGGTCTCGCTGTCCTCCTTTGTGTGTAGGGTCAAATGTTAACTGCCCACCAGATAATTTGTTTCCCACAATAATAGTCCAGCACGCTCCCTTTCGCTCGTGGATCATTTACCATTATTTGTTTATTGACTTTTTTGCGTTGTCAGAAGCCGCGACGCGTGCATTTGCATCGCAGAGTTAGGGGCTCCATTATTAATGTGGCAATTACACGCGAAATGAATAGCGAATGTTAATAGATTTATCTTGATACTTTTCACTGCTTGGGAATAACAGACCTTTTAATTGTATTGCAAACAGAGGGCAACACACAAGTGCAGTTTGCTCGTTTGTTCCTCGAGTATGCTCGTGCACACGCTCTCTACCAAAGCTGTGGTGTTGTGGCCTGAAATAATTGATGTCATGCATGCTGGGTTGAATTGGATTGTTATTGCGCAGGTACTTGGAATCGCTCGAATAAAAGCGGAGATACAAACGCAGCCAAAAATGAACAAAGTAGGAAAGGCTTTGGGTATTAAGCAGAATGTTGCTTATTATGGAAAGAGTCAGTGGGGGATGCATTTGCATGGCTGTCTGCAGAGGAAAGCTGTATAAACTAATGATGTGCAATACAGCTAAGGAGAAAGCAATTATAACAAGGAATTCTTGGAACAAACAGAAGCTGAGCAGAAATTTTTCTGCGGAAAACGAAGCATATGTGTGTTTGTAAACAAGGCATCTGACACGCCGGCATCTTCTGATCAGTGTGTTTCATTTAACCTAAAATTAGAACTTACTGCCTATTTTAATCGTTGGAAAAACATGACAATAACACTTATTCCCAATGCCGTAAAGCTGCAGAGCATGAATGTGTTGTTAGGAACGAGAAAAACATGACTATTAAATCAAGGGAGAAAGAAAAATCCTAAAACATGAGGTTCCTTAGCTGCTGTGAGTCTCCCTGACGAGCCTGTAATAGTAATTTACAGTAATTTACTGTCAGAGCTAACAACTTTGATTTGCCTGGGATTTCGGACGCTGAAGTCATACACCAGCACAGTTACATCATTATTACTCCCAAAAAGAAGTCAAACGAATCTAGTGGTAGCAGGATAGTCTGCTAACATTAGGTAGTCCGCTATAAGACAGTCTAGAAAACTTGATAAATACTGGGGGATTTTGCAACATGGGATGTCTGGCACTGTAAGATTTTTTCTGAGGCAATATATATTTCTAGTCACATAACACAGCGGCAAGCTAGTCCTGTAAAATTAGCTAGCTAGCAAAAAGGCAAAACAAAAACACAATGCAAAAAGTAGCAAAATAGCATAATACAGTTAGAATATTAAAGTTGGTAAATAAAATTAGACATAAAGTAACCAGGTATGATAATTTGTTTCAGTCTTTCAGCTAATTAGCTGATTTCGCCAGTTAGCTTGCTACCATTAGCATCAGAGCTATACAAAGTACAGGAGCTTGTGTTGATAGTCACCTAAATTAGCTGAAAGAAGCTCAGTATTACACAATATATCTAGAAAACTTTTTTCAGTTCATTGGGTAAATAACTAAATTTGATTGGAGAACACATTTCAGTTTAATTTGGCTATGCAACATCAAAATACAACAAAATATGCAACAAACTGTGAGAAATTTTGTTTGTTTTCCTCTCAGACTTGTAGCTAACTCTGCTAGTTTGCCAGCAACACACCTATAGTCACACAAAGCACTGGAAAGAGGTAATCAATTCACAAGATGACCCTGGATTTGTGTGTTAGCTAGCTATTTGAGTCACATAACGCAGCAGCAAGCTAGTCTTCTAACATTAGCTAGCTAGCAAAACAAAAAGGCAAAACAAAAACACAATGCAAAAAGTAGCAAAATAGCATAATACAGTTAGAATATTAAAGTTGGCAAATAAAATTAGACATAAAGTAACCAGGTATGATAATTTGTTTCAGTCTTTCAGCTAATTAGCAGATTTTGCCAGTTAGCTTGCTACCATTAGCATTAGAGCTATACAAAGTACAGGAGCTTGTGTTGTAGCCAGATAGTCACCTAAATTAGCTGAAAGAAGCTCAGTATTACACAATATAACAAAAATTTTTTTTTAGTTCATTAGGTAAATAACTAAATTTGATTGGAGAACACATTTCAGTTTAATTTGGCTATGCAACAACAAAATATAACAAAATATGCAACAAACTGTGAGAAATTTTGTTTGTTTTCCTCTCAGACTTGTAGCTAACTCTGCTAGTTTGCCAGCAACACACCTATAGTCACACAAAGCACTGGAAAGAGGTAATCAATTCACAAGATGACCCTGGATTTGTGTGTTAGCTAGCTATTTGAGTCACATAACGCAGCAGCAAGCTAGTCTTCTAACATTAGCTAGCTAGCAAAACAAAAAGGCAAAACAAAAACACAATGCAAAAAAGAGGCTAAATAGCATAATACAGTCAGAATATTAAAGTTAACAATTAAAATTAGACATAAAGTAACCAGGTATGATCATTTGTTTCAGTCTTTCAGCTAATTAGCAGATTTTGCCAGTTAGCTTGCTACCATTAGCATCAGAGCTGTACAAAGTACAGGAGCTTGTGTTGTAGCCAGATAGTCACCTAAATTAGCTGAAAGAAGCTCAGCATTACACAATATAACTAGAAAACTTTTTTAGTTCATTAGGTAAATAACTAAATTTGATTGTAGAACACATTTCAGTTTAATTTGGCTATGCAACAACAAAATATAACAAAATATGCAACAAACTGTAAGACATTTTGTTTGTTTTCCTCTCAAACTTGTATCTAACTCTGCTAGTTTGCCAGCAACACACCTATAGTCACATAAAGCAATGGAAAGAGGTAATCAGTTCACAAGATGACCCTGGATTTGTGTGTTAGCTAGCTATTTGAGTCACATAACGCGGCAGCAAGCTAGTGTTCTAACATTAGCTAGCTAGCAAAACAAAAAGGCAAAACAAAGAAGACAATTCACGTTACATAGCCAAACAATATAATAGCATACAGACAGACTATGAAGATTTTTGCCAGTTAGCTTGCTGCCATTAGCATTAGAGCCATACAAAACACAGGGACTTTTGTTGTAGCCAGCTAGTCACCTAAATTAGCTGAAAGAAGCTTAGCATTACACACTATAAGTAGCAAACTAGTCCGCTAACATTAGATAATTAGGTAAATAATTAAAACTGACTAGAGAACACTTTTTAGTTGAATTTGGATAAGAAAATATGCAACAAATTGAGATCAAGTAATATAATTTTTGTGTTTGTTTTCCTCTCAGACTTGTGGGTAACTTAGCTTTGCAAGCAACACACGTAGAGGTACACAAAGCACTTGAGAGAATTAATCAATTCACAAGATGGCCCTGGGTTAGTGTGTTAGCTAGCTTTTTGAACTATGTATGCCTAACAGTGATGTTTTAAATAAAATGGTTAATACTGTGGTGCTTCTATAGCATAAACAGAACCCAGCATATAACCTGTAATTGGTTTTACTCTTTAATGTAACAAGAGAGGTAAATTAAAGCTACAAGTGCAGTGCTCTATCCTTTCACTCAGCTAGACTTTTCACACTCGAGCTGATTATTCAGTATTTGCACTTACAAGAAACATGCATATTGAACTGCACATCTGCACCTATGCTGCATGTGCTTATGTACATTTCCCTTTTGACTTTCACCCACACATGCAAACACTTACTCATATTTTCCCTCTTATTTTCTCTCTTTCATAACTACAAGCACAGACATGTGCCAACACAAACTGCAGGTGGTGGTAATCTAAATAGCAGTGTTATTATTGTAGATAAGTAAGTAGATAAGATAAGACACACCTTGACGATGGGTCTAATATGGGCAACAGTCTAAAAAAAGAAAGGATAATTTAGAGTCAGATGTTCCTGATGTTTTTTTTCTGTCATTACAGACAAACAAAGGTGATGCCCTGGCCAACCGAGTCCAGAACACGTTGGGTAACTATGATGAGATGAAAGAACTCTTGACCAGCCATTCCAATCAAAGCCATCTTGTGGGCATTCCTAAGAACTCAGTTCCACAGACCCCAGTGGAAAAAACTGACCAGCCCAGCTTCTTCACCGAAGCTCAGCGTGGCAGAGCTGCCTCATCCCAGCCAGCAAACCATACCACCTCCATGCCTCCTCCACCTACCACCAACATGGCAGGTCCCAGCATTCTTCATGGGCACCAAAGCACCAAAAAGTCTCGCTCTTCCGACTGGTCTCGAGGAGCACATGGTTCAGGGAGCGGTCAGGCGGCTCAGGCGACTAGCCGGGGAAAACAAAGCTCAAGCAGTCATGAACAGGAACAGGGTGACTCGAGCCCTGGCACCTCGTCCACCTCAACACACCCCAGCAGGAGGCACGGGCAGCCAGCCAAGGTGCCAACTGTTGTCAGCTCACCCTGCGAGCTGGACTCAGGATCGCCTGTGGCTTCTACATCTTTGGTGCCCGGTGGTCTCTCCACACCAACATTTCCCCAGGGCCTGCACTGCAAGCCCAGCAGCGGAGGACAGCAGAAACCCACAGCTTATGTCCGGCCCATGGATGGCCAGGACCAGGCACCCAATGACTCTCCTGAGCTCAAGCCCACTCTGGAAATCACAGATGGATATGGTGGAACGCCATTTACAAGCCTGATGGATGGCAAAGGCAACGCAGTAGGAAGCAAGGGCAAACTTCCCAAGCTGACTCTCCCTCAATCAGGGGAGGTGAGTACTGATTTTTCTACTTGAAACATTTCCTGCAGATGCTAAAGCCATTTCTTGCTCTTGTGCGGATGCCATGATAGCTAAAAAGGAAGAATTGGCAGCTCGGTTCTGGATTTCCTCTGGCTAAATCTGTTTTACATTGATAGCTGGCACAGTAAGGGGTTGACATAAGGGCGTAGTTTGTTAATAATTAGCTAAACAACCTCAGGCTTTCGCAGTTTACCACTCGGTAAGCAGGCTTGCTCATCACTTTCCTGTTGTTTGAACACGAGTTTATGCTTTGATGTTACGTGAAACAACTGAATGGAAATTCTGACTAAATAATTTACATCTAAGCTTTTACAAAATATAAAACCTGGCTTGCACCAACATTCCATTTGGTCGAATTTTCAGAATTGGTCATAAAAGCCATAATGCATGGAAGTATGTGCAGAAAAACAGTATTAAGGAACACATTAGACAGACATTTATGGTTATGGGTGTTTATCTTTCTTTCGGAGACTACCAATGCTAGCAACAGCATACTTGTTTACTCAAACCTCTCTGAATTTCAGAGCGGAGCAGAATAGTTGCACTACTGTTTTCCTGTAGGTAGGTGTATCCTTGTTAAACATGCTCCAATTAGCTCAAATTTGCAATAAACCTGATTCCATGTGCCCGTCTGTATTTTTCTGCTGTTGAAATCTCCAGGTAGCCGACAATGTGAGCCTTGTGGAAACAAAAAGCTTTTCAGAAAGTCTTGTCAGTCACAGACTTGGAACGGTTCCATCTTTTGTAGGGAACTGTATATTATAAGTAGGATATAAAACAAGACAGAGCGTGCTGCTATAGAAAAATAACCATTGATCTGGTCATGGGAGGCCACCCTGAAGTCTCCAATAACTGCTCATTCAAGAGTGTTTTATTTCTATTATAACATAGCATATTGCCAGTGATTACAGTTTATTCTGGATTCATTAATTCATTAATTAAAATTGGGAAAAATATTTAACTGTATATAGTTACATACAGCAGCCATAGCTCAAGGTTAGGGAACCAGTCTTGTGACTCAAAAGTTGCTTGTTCAATCCCCAATACCGACAGCACTCCACTGAAGTGCCTTTGAGCAAGTCACCTAATTCCCCCCAACTGCTTCCCAGGCGCCATGGATATTAGGATGCTAAACCCCACCCCAATCTGGGCAAGTGTGTTCTCTACCCTTAGGGTGTATGTTCAGTAGTGTGTGTGCTTCACTGCATGGATGGTTTAAATGCGGTGGTCAGATTCCTATGTGGTTAATCACTTGAAAGTGAACTATTTGTCTACTGTGCTTGCACACAGAGGAACGTGACCTCTGTGTTTAGCCCATCCGTGCGGTGAAACACTCACACCAGTGAACACTAGGGGGCAGTGAACACATTTTCCCAGAACGGGGGGCAGCCCCAAACCACGGCACCTGAAAGGTCCTGGATTCGATCCCTGCAATTATAATTTCAGTATTGGGCAAAATAATTGTGATCATCATTTTAGTCATTATCAAGTAGCTTTACTGTATGTAATAGATAAAAAATACAGATAGCTCTGTCAACCCCAGGGCACAGTTCAAGCCGTAATAGAAGAGATTTAGTTTTTGTATGTAAACTGTGAGCAGACCATTTTGTAAGGCTTTGTCACCGAGTGGTGTCTTTGAATCCTCATCTCCGTTTGGGGATTTTAAAAACTAACCCCTTTAGTACACTTACATTCGCTGGAGTATTTTTTTTGTCCTCCAGACTAGAGAGGCCCAGCATACGTTGTGTATTAAGCCTGGTGGAGGTGAAAGCTGCAGGGAGCTTTATCACTAGCTCATTTGTGCGCCTGACACTTAGAGAGCGGAGTCGTGCTGACCTGGCTCGGGGCGCGATACCTGAGCCGTGCTGAAAGCTTTTTACAAGCCGCGGCGTGTAGCCCCCTCTCTGTACACCGCTGCCAAAGGGAACATCTGATCCTGCGCTTCCCTGCAGGGAGAAACGAGCTCATTCGATAGGCCAGGATGGCCCTTAAGGACAGGGGAAAGCAGACATGAAAGGTTCGGACAGCAGGAGGGAGAAGGTGAAAGATAACGGTCTGGGGCTGTGTAATAGAGTTGTAATTATCACATCGCTAAAGCTCATAAAGGCTCACAGGGCTGACGCTCATGAATCGTTCCACTTTGACCGCATCTTTTACTCAGACGTTTTCTCAAAGTGTATTGCTTCAAGCTGGAATTTTGTGCTCGCTCTAAAGTTTCTCGGCTTGCGGCTGTGTGCGTTCAGAGTAAGTAAACCAAATACGGAGATAAGCCGAGGTAAACAAGTATGGCATATGATTGAACAGGTTGACTCGGCGCTATCCAGCCATGGAGAGACAGCCAGCTGTTCGCTCTCTTTGTTCTGCTGTGAATTTGAAGGCCATCGGGCTTAAAATTGCACCAAATCCCATCTTGGAGCATATGGTGCGCTCGTATTGTACAGCTAAGCATGTGGCAAGAATGGAAACCTGGGGAATTTTGATTGCTCTCCGAGTGGCCTCGGAGCGGTCGGCTCACAGGAAAATAGAGATAGATGTTGTTGTTGGACCTGCATACTCTTTCTCTGTATTTCTTTTTCATTCCGGCGTTCTCTCTATACCCCCTTTTTACCCCTCCTCTCCTAGATGAGTCACTGCCTCAGTGAACAGAAAGAAGGTGAGTTGGAGAACGCCTGCATGTGTCTGTGTGTGACAGAAAGACAGAGAGAATAAGATGCATAAATTTAAAGAGAAAAAAAGAGAGCGACAGACAGCTTAGCGAGAGGAATGTAAGATGGTGAGAGCGAGACCGAGACTGAAATAGCTCTCAGGAGAAAAGGAAACATCTTCAAGGACACTGATTTGATTCTCTCCCCCCCACCCCAAACACACCTCGCTCAGCTTTGCTTTGTTAAAGAGTGGATTCAGTTTTAGTGGCTCCCTCGGGACCCAGCGCCATTCTGTTGTTCTGCCCAATTATTATTCCAGCTCTCTTCAAGTCACATTTCTCCAGCCTCTTTCCGGTTGAAGTGCAGAAGCTCGAGCTATCACTGTTAGTATATATTCTCCCAGGCTTTTCTCCTCATCCTGTGTTAAACTCTCACCTGAGCAGATGCTGTGTTGTTGCACTTGGGGAAAAAGTGCCTGCTCATTAATTGCTTCAGAAAATAAACCTTTTAAATGGGTGCCATTATTTTAACTCAAGCCTAGGACTGATGATTAGAATTATAATAATATAATACAGGTAGGGATCATAGGCAGATATGTTTATTTTATGGCTCCATCCATCCATCCATCCATCCATCCATCCATCTACTTATAAATCAATCAAACAATTGGGTATTGTAATTATTTTTTAAATATTTGTACATATTTGCCTGTGTCCGGACTTTTTGCCCGTCATGATGATATTATGTTGAACAACACTACGATACACCTTTCTAGGTATCACTGTCAGGAATATCCCATGAGACATGTGATTGCAGAAAGTTTATTAACCAACAGTGTCAATAAATCCAAATCTCTAGGTAGAAGTATAACAAGCAGGATCAGGTGATCATCAACTAGCAAGACAAGATCTCAAAAAACCAGAGCTGAACCCGGAATTAACACTCGAAAGCAAAGGCTTTTGGTATAAACGGATACACACATGCACTGGGCTATACTTCACAATGAAAGTGAACCACTCATTGACCCCTTTGGTGAGGAATGACTGTATAGCCTTTGTAACAGTGATAACAGTCTCCTAATAGAAACTTGGTTCTTGGATGTTCCACAGCATGGAACGTGAACGTGAAAGTGAAGGTCAACTACTAGCACAGACAGGCATTTGACCGTCACATCCATGGCACCCGAGGTACAGTTGGGGGTTAGGTGCCTTGCTGAAGAGATTAAACCAGGGACCTTCCACTCACAAGGCTGCTTCTTTAACCACAAGCCCACCGCTGCCCCTGTGTTGGAAAGAGGAGGAGGTGGCCATCTTTGCAGGCTGCACTGTATTATGGGAAATGGGGTCCTAATCCGACTCCTGTGTTACTGTGACATAGAATGATGTCCTTTTACATTCACATTCAAAACATTACTCTGACATTTAAAACTGTGAATTGCACAGTTTTGTAGCAGTAGGTAGCAATTGTACTGTGTGTCAAAAATTTTTCAAAGGTATTTTTCCATATTGTATATTGTATACTAATATAAATAGCATGTTTTTAATCTTTTTCTATAAAAAGAATCAAGTCCTGATAACGTAATTCAATTTAATTCAATTCAATTCAATTTTATTTGTATAGCGCTTTTAACAATGGACATTGTCCCAAAGTAGCTAATGAACAGGGTTATACATTTATAGAATTTTTAGAAATGATATCCCTGACGAGAAGCCGGTGGCGACAGTGGC
This sequence comes from Duopalatinus emarginatus, assembly GCA_028565595.1. Taxonomy (NCBI): domain Eukaryota; kingdom Metazoa; phylum Chordata; class Actinopteri; order Siluriformes; family Pimelodidae; genus Duopalatinus; species Duopalatinus emarginatus. The sequence continues at coordinate 26,642,418 of JAOVVF010000001.1, read as the reverse complement.
AAGAAAAACTCCCTGAGATGACAAAACAAAAACCTTGAGAAGAACCAGACTCATAAGGGCACCCATCCTCATTTGGGTGACACAGACAGTGTGATTATTATATACCATCAAGATATCTGAGAGTTTCAGAATGAGCTGTTTTTCACACATTTCTACATACATATCTATATCCTGGAACTCCCACAGCATGCTTAGATAAAGAGACGTGTCTGAAGCACCCAGACTTGTGGGTTGTGAAAGGCGTGAAATGTTGCTGTTGTCCTCTAACGCTGGCCCACTGCAAAATATTTTGACAGGTTGAGAGCTCGGCGCAGTGATAAGATGTCGCTAAATGGCTTCGGAAGTGTTCTGTTATCATCTGCTGTATTGATTAGTGGCAAGTGTTTTGGTGCTTACAGTGAAAACCTGACCACATTTCTGTTATTTTTTTGTATGGGTGTGTGAGGCATGAGCAGAAAGATAAGACCATTGATCTTTAAAAAAAAAACAGTTATTGCACCCAGCATCGCTCAGGCTTTATGTGCCTAATAGCTTTATCTACAGAGTAGATTTGACAAGACAATAACTAGTGAAGATATTGCTCCTGCCATGTACTGGCCAAGGGATTTATGATGTAGGAGTACATTTGGCTTTTGACTTTTGACCGGTAGGTTATCGAAATAGGTTTATGTTTCAGTATATAGTGTTTAGTATGTACCAAAAGTGGTCTAAGGAAGGACGACTGGTGAACCCGCAACAGGTCATGGGCATCTTATTCACACAAAAGCCCTCATTCACATGGACATATATAGCAGACAAGCCACAGAATCCAAAGGTTTAGCACATCTACTGAAAATTTTTGAAGGAGTGTCCAGTTGTCCACTAGTGTCAGTGCCTTGTCGTAATTTTCTTGTTATACAGGACAGATGATGTTCTGTTGTTTTGTAATAACAGCGGATGACTTACAGACGGTAGCAGATGTAACAACATGTTAGTAAATACATCTGCTAATTTTATAAATATAAGCATATA
>JAOVVF010000001.1:26625058-26638472 GCA_028565595.1 Duopalatinus emarginatus | reverse complement strand
AAAGGTTCACAATTCTGTTGTATACCCAGGTGTAGGATTTCTGTGTTTCACAGAGCATTGCATGGCATCCCAGATGTATCACTATAACATTAATTATAATTATTTAAACTATACATACAACTATACAGAAACTATAACTATAGCTATCACTATAACAATACATATAGCTATCACTGTAAGTTTAACTATTATTATTATAGTGTTGAAAATTATGATTATAAAAATACTGTACAATTACTACAACTATTTTATATATTCAACTTTAACTATATATATTATAACTATCACTATAACAATACATATGATTATAACTATAATGCTAACTTTTAACTAAAGTTTGTACACCCTTTTAAAATGTCTGAAGAGTTTATAAGGACGGTTTTCCAAAGACATCCTAGGGTAATGTTGGAATTTTAACAAAATCAGTTTTACAAAAATGTAAAATATCAACAAAATTAAAGTATGTAATGTAAAATGTAAAAGTTTTAGTTTATATAGTCAAAGTAACCTGAAAAAAACACTAGGTTCTTACTTTGACTATATTAGTTTAACATTTTTTCAAGTCTCAGTTTCAAACTAGTATGCCGCCCCACTTTGTTATTCCGAAATCACAGGGTGTGCACTTTTTTAAGCAGTTACAACCCGGCACATTTGAAATGAACTGATCCGTAACAACTGGTCAACCATTCCTGACTGCAGCCCGGAGCATAATACGGCATTGTACCTCGCCACAGTCTCCTATAGCACTCCATCACAGACAGCCTGGGTTATTAAAACAGCTTTTGGCATCGGAGGCAGAGAAATCTTTATCTCGCACGGAGCCCGGCTCCCCATCGCTGGACAGGAAGCCATTTCCAGGAACATTTGATTAGACCGCACTGCCAAGACTCACAAAGCGAGACGCCACTTCCCTGTAGTAAGCATCCTCACTTGCACTGAGTCATCTGCTGCCTGGCTCTGCTGGCCTATCACAAACGACACCATGCGTGGGGGGAAAAGCGGGGCTCATACTGCACCACAGCGCATTAGAGTGATTCATGCTAATGGGATTATGTTGGGTAAATACCCGCTGAAGTGTGGTTTTTGGAGACAAGACTATTTTACTTGCACTAGGTTGCATATGGGAAATGGTCCATTTGAAATATGCATGTGCAATTGCTAATGCGATAGAATTTCTAATGGCTGTGCTAGAATTTTACCACCAGTGTGGCCGTGCAGCAGGGGTTTACTGGACTGGTGTTTAGGTTTTTCTTTTTGTAATTAAACATCTATATATCATATTTGAATGTTGGCCATTACATACAAATGTTACAGCAAATATTTATGTAGAGAAAGTTATTCATATTCAGAATCAAGTTATGCACATGCTTTTCTGAGTTCCCGGAAAAGATTATGCAATAGAAAGCACTTTTGTTCGTCATAGTTATCACGGCAGATTAATTTGAATCCAGTGTAATTACATATATAATATATAATATATATAATTACTTATATAATTTCTATTCTTTTTAAGCTTTATTAAGCATAACTTTTTTAAGTAAAATATCTAATAGTTTCCCAAAATATGCGTGAAAATATTTGTACTAGAATATGTTTAATTTATTTATTTATTGTTTAGTTTATTTTATTATTTAGTTTGGTAATTTATTATTTTTATATATATATATTTTTGTAATAAATAAATAAATATTTTTAAAAATAAAATGTATTTTCCTTTTTTTTGCATTTTGATTTGTTTCATTTTATTCAGCTTTATTTTACTTAACTTTTTATGCTATTTCTTATGTTGACTTTCCAAGTTTCCTGAGATCACCTGTGCACAGTTCACCCAACATTCCAGATGTTGAAAGCTTTTTCCTGAGTAGAAAGTAAGACAGGGTTTTTTTCCTGTAATGTGCATACCACCAACTTTAAACACAGAACCTAAAAAAAAAAAAAAAAAAAAAAAAAAAATCAGGGATGGTAAAAGATGGAAGGCAGATTTTTTTTATTTTATTTTGTTATGAATTCTGCATTATTGAGTCAGTAGAAAAACATTTTAAATTTCCAAAACAACAACAACAACAACAACAACAACAATAATAATAATAATAATAATAATAATAAATGTTACAGAAAAAATGAATGTCAGTAAAGAAAGCAACCTATTAAATATGAGATAAAAACATAATAAAAGAAGAAGTAAGTGTCATCTCATCCTGACTTTCTTTACTTTATTACTGCTTACTTCTCCTTGGGGGGGGGGGAGTCTTTCAAATAGTAAAAACTTCTTTACAACATTTCTTTTGCACTTTTGCACGTTACTGTATGTAGTGTGTTCAAACCTTTAATCAGTAGCTCATAGTATTTAGTGGTTGTAGTCTATAGGATGATTATAATCCCTTGTTTTGATAGCCTCTGGGCCCAGACATGCTTGTTGAGAATGTGAATGGGATGTTTGGACGAAACCCAGCACCTGTCTTGTCTCTTCTGTATTGTGTGTATGTACATATCGCGTGTATGTATACCTCTGCACTGGGATTACTACATCACACCAGAGATGTACCCTGTGATTACACCCACCTTGTCCTTCACTTCAGCTAACAAGCAGCTACGGACATACGACATCTAAATAAAATTGTTACACAAATCAATAAAAAGCTGCGTTTCAGTTTCCTACCCAAATAGGCTTACATGCTGTCGCTCTATTAATACCACTTGAGCTGCTTTGCTCGTTTCCCATTATGTTGAACATGTTCGGAGTCAGAGAGCTTTACTGAGCCACTCAATACAAGAGAATACAGATTAGAGACATAAGGCTGCTTATGTTATACAGCGATAGAGACCGAGTCTGAGTCTAGCCTCAGAAACAGCCTTGATGTATTTGACTTTACAGCCTTAAAGCTGCAGCTCAACTTTTTTTTTTTTTTTTTTTTTTTTTCCCACACACACATTGGTTTAGAGGCTTTCAGCTAATGATGGCATTAGCAAACGCACATAGATCTGAGATGTGAAAAACAGAAATGCATTTTCATGCAGTAATTTATAATGTTTAGATGAAATGGGTGTGCATGTCAAGGAAATTGACAGAGCTCAGTTGGCACTCTGAATTAGGTCACACCGTCTTACCCGCATCCCTCCTTCTTTCTCTCCCTCTCTCTCTCTCTCTCTCTCTCTGTGTGTGTCTTTCTCTCATACAAACACACACACGCACACACATCTTTTTCACCTAGTCATGCTTGATGGGCTGTTCTCATCAGCTTTTGTTTAATATCTCTGCAGAATTAATTTGGCCTCATTAAGGCGCCTCCTTTCTGCAAATGTGCCGATATAGTCCGTAATGTGGCTAATAAACATAAAAGGATGTGCTCCAGAGCTCCCTCGCAGCAGACGCCTCCCAACCGCCAGCAGACGGAGTGGCAGGAGAGATAGCATGGAAGGAATGATAATGTCGCCGTTTTTCAGAAAGGATTTCGTAATCTTTATTTATTAAACGCCGCTCAATCAGTCGATGCAAAACTATTGTGATTTATAATAATCGTGGCAGATTAATCTGGATGCACCATAATTACTCAAGCTTTATTTCACACTGATATTGGTTTGTGTGGTAACCGTTACAAAGTGTAATTAACATGACACATAACGGTATTTCTTCCAGAATTTCACTGGTTTGTTTGCAATATACGCACAAAAAAAAATTAGGTTGAAATTTATTTTATGTTGTTTTATTTTCAGTTATTGTTTAACTTTATTTATTTATTTATTTATTTATTTATTTATTTATTTAACATATTGACAATTTAGACACATTTTATTTTCTTTGTTTATTATTTTTTTGTTTATGTTATTTTGTTTTTTATTTGTTTTTTTATTTATTTGTCTACTTTTATTTCTTTTGTTTATTTTGTCTCATTTTATTATTTTTTTATTCATTCAGTATTTGCATGTTATGTAATATTTTATTAACAGTGTTTTTTTATTTTATTTTATTTTATCTTGGTTTATTTTACTATGTTTTGTTTTGTTTTGCCTTCTTTTTTCCATTTGTTTAGTTTAGTCTTGGTTTTTTATTTATTTTTTTATTTTACTTTGCTCAATTTTTTTTGTTTATTTTTTGTTTTATTCACTTTCGTTTTTGTTTTATTTTTTGTCTTGTTTTATATTACTTGTAAAAATGACTCCCAGCTTGTCACGGTTCCCAAAAACCTACGCTACGGGCTCTCATATTTATTCATAGTTATTCCGCAGTAGAAATGCCTCAGAAAAACGATTTGAAAAGAAGGTGAAAATTTGGATGTGCCTGCGATTTGTATGCTGAGGTCAGGCCTGCATAGTGATGCGCCATCCCCTGCCGTGAGTCGGCTTCATTCAGCTCCTCGCTTTGACCTTGAAGAACCTGTTCGCGTGCTGGTAGCTGCTGCATGAAGGCCAGAGAGAGTGTCTGTGTGTGAATGAGAGTTAATGAGCTCAGTTCTGCTCTAGATACACAGCGGAGCTTCATCACAAGCTCGACCGGGAGCAGCGAGGACACCGATGTACGCTAATCAGACCACCGCTGCTGCTCACAGATGTCTGACCCTCACAACCGAGTGGATTAACAGGCAGATGTGGTTGAAAGAAAGTAGGAAAGATGGAAAGAGACTAGGTTATGGAGGCAAGATGGAAATTGAGAGAGAAAATTATTAGGAGGCTTTTCCATTGGAAGTAACAGCTGGTATCATTTGCATAATACCCATCAAAAGTCATTTTCCCGGGCTGCTTGTCAAAGCTTGATGAAAAAAAAAGCTTAATACAAAATACTGTTCATTAGAGCTTCCGTGCTCCTCTAAAAGCTTTACAATTAGAGCAGTTTGTATGCTGAGGTTGTAAAAAAACCCACAGCAACGTCTGTATGCTAACATACAAAGTGATCTGTAATTCTGTTTTAGATTTAAAATATTTACAATTAACGATTTTACTCTTAAATGAGTGAAAGGTCACAGAGTTTATTTATTTTTAGAATATTTAGGACCCTATAATACTGAATATAATGGTATGAAAATTAGTTACACAAGTAGTTACACAAACAGTGCAGCATTAGCATCTATGCTAATTAAATAGTAATTAAATTAATACTTTACTTCATGCACTATGTGATAACTCATAACTTTACATGAGCTTAAGGAAATGATGCCACTTTCTGTTGAGTGTGATATATTTCAAATATTTTTACTAAATGATTTACATACGTTATTGATAAGTATAATAATAAATAATAATAAAATATTTATATTTTATTAGTATATAGTTTTTAATCAGCACACAGCAGCTGAACAAAGACTTTCAGATATGAATTAGTGATTGTGTATGGCGAAAAAAGGAAAAAAGTTATATAATTAAGATAATTATAAGCTATTTAGTAGTATTTATTTAAGTATTTAAGTATTTATTTTATTTTTTTATATACATTTGTTTAATATTATAATAAAAAAACTAACTTCTATTGAAAATAAAAAATATTATTTTTTTCTTGTTTTATAAATAAAAAGTTATTTATTTTTGTTTGCTTATTTGTTTACCTTTTTATAAATTATGTAGGATTCAAGGCCATATTTTATTGTCAGCATTAAATAGTGCTTCTTAATCCCACTCCCTATACAATTTATTCCCATATTTATTTTTATAAAAACAAGGTCCAAAATAAACTTATTTTTGTTTTTGGTTTTTCTACTCCAGCAACATGCTGCAAATTTTCTTAGGAATTAAAACTAGCAATTAGCGTTAGCAATGGTGGATAGCGAAGGCCAATCAAAGACCAGGAGAACAATTTAGGGTTCCCAGAACTTTCTGGAAACATTATGTTTTGGTTACAAGAAAGGTTTGTTATATGGTTTATCAGGGAATTAAACATAGCATTAGTTTTTGGTGGCATGTTTTTTCTAACATTTCTAATGTGGAAACCTTTGGAGAATAATGAAGGACGTTCCAATTTGGTTTCTCTAACCATTGCAATACAAGTAAAACCTCATCACAGCATTCCACTTATGAACACCTACTTCTCTAAACGTTGAGAGAAGGTGAGCATAAAACTAACCATAACAGAACCATAAACTAATGTTAATTAAACATTCTGTGTTTGTATTTTGTAGTCAAATAGGTGCATTTCAGCGTTCCACCATTTATTTTTGGTGCTTGTTGTCCCAGGTGCTGAATATCTCTTCATAGGTCCTCAAAGCCCACCATTAGCCCAGGCTACGTGTAGTTATATATTACATCCGGTAACCTGTAACACGTTTTTGACCACTCATCAGCCCTCGACTTCGCCACCTGGTTTCAGTTTCTGTCGCCCATAAATACGAGTGCATGAGGTGCCTGTCCAGTTAAGGTTCAGATTTACTGTGGCAGGAGGACCATGGTAAAAAAATGGCAAGACTTTCCCGTGGATCATTCCCGCTCCTCTCCTCCCACGGCCGCGCGTAAGGTCACGGCTGCGTTATCTCGTCTCCATTTGTCTCTGTCTCCGTACAGCACCAGCTACAAAACCTTCCTGATGGATGACCCACCTCCCTTACAGACGTTTACCGTCGCGCATCAAAAACCGTCTCAGATTTGGGTGTCTTCTCACTTCAGGACTGATTTAAACGTCAGTTAGCATTGCCGTGTCTTTGTCTCCGTGGTCTGAATTTCTCATTAAGCTATTTGCGCCTTGGACCGAGTATAAAAAACAAAACAAAAAAACACCATGAAACTTTGACAGCCCTTTCAATCGGCTGTTTTCTTGTGAAAGAGAGGTGCTCTGGGCATTACGAGACAATATGCAACACAGCCTCCTGGTTAGGTCTTTAGTCTTTTTAATTTATTTTGGATGCTCTGTGCCGTTGTCGGATATCTGCGGCGCTTTGTAATGAAATACCCGCTGTGCAGATTTGCAAGTGTGTCAAGTGGAGCATGACCAGATATGCAAATGTAATATGGAATTTTGAGATCCTTTTTTTTTTTTCTTCAGTTTTCTTGGAATCAATGCATACATAATAGGCAGCGATCGAGCCAGGGAGCGAATCCCTATTTACCGGGATGTGCAAATACTGTCATTTAAAGTGTCCAAGGCTAAGAGACAGAGGCGGTCCTTGTGTCTCACATACATTCTCTCCATCCCTAATCAACAGAACTACCCACTCTGTGCTGATTACAACATCCAGCCCACGTAGTACCCATGAAATTTTCAGCTAATACCCGGTCGAGAATCCAGAATTCATGCCAGGACCCGTGTTTTAGACGCAAGACTGAACGTGCAGCACTTCAAAATGCGATTTTAGATCACATAATGAATGCAATGAGAACCTTATGTACAGAGATACATATATATCACCGTATCGACAAGGAGCAGGCGTCATTAGGAAGTGCAGGAGCAGGTGCTGATGAGTCAAGTAAACAGGCCTGTGCTCTCTTAGGCCCAGAGCTCGGGCGTGATTGATGACACTAATTAGCGTGTCACTGTTCACTTCAGAGCTGCGCTCTCTGGACATGGCACCCTGGCACAGCTGCTGTAAACATGCACACACACACACACACACACCTTTAGCTGTGACTCAGGTCACCTCTGTTTCTGCTGCACCGCATGATCTCGCCTAGCTTCCTGTTTTTCCCACCTTTCTCCCCAAACACTAAGCGGTAATTATTTTAGCAGAGCTCCAGCTTATTCGTGGAGCTTCTGGCAATATATAAGATTTGTGGATGTGTGAAATGGCTTAACGTTCTCCTTACTTAGATCTTTTATAGACTTGTGTGGAAAAAAGAATGAATTCGACCTTGATTCTTATAAAATATGCGAAACAAATATGCATTTATTTATTTATTTATTTATTGGAACAACCAAAAATAAAATATTTAATAATTTATAATTTTTTTATATTTATTTATAATTCAACATAATTTGTAATTTGTAATTTTTCTGGGAAAGATTTTTCCATTTTCTCTTAACTTAGATCTTTTATAGCCTATGGAAAAAATAATTAATTCGACCCCAAATCTTATCAAATATATCATAAGAAATATGCATTTATTTATTTATTTATTGGAGCAACAAAAAATAAAATATTTTATAATTTATCATTTTATTATTTTCATTTATAATTCAACATATTTGTATTTTTTCTGGGAAAGATATTTTCATTTTCTTTTTTTTTTTATTATTAATTAAAATAATGATTAATCCCTGATTATTTTTCCCACTAAATTAGTCCTGACCAGTCCCCTCTATCATGGACACTGCCACCCAGAAGTCAATGTCGGCGTTACAGTAGTTCTAGCACCTAAATTCTGACTTTAATAGCCGAGCCAATCGGTAACCGGAGCTTCCCACTAACTTCCATATATAAGCCCCTGATTTCCGAGGCACAGCGTGAAGCATTGTTCTTGCCCTGGTTTACCTACAGTGCGTTCATACCAAGCCTTTATACTGTGTTGGATTACCTGTTGCTATTTCAGACTGTTTTTAGATTTCTGCCTCGGCCCTGTCTCTGATATGCTGTTTGTTGATCTCCTGATCGCCTGCCTCTTTCTTGACCTCGATTCTGCCTCGCATTTTTGGATTGTTTGAACTGATAATAAATACCCAGCAATTGTGTCCAGCTCAGGCTCTGTGTGTGTGTGTTTGTATGTCCCATACCACCATTACGCCCGCCCACAACTTGGGCCTCTCCAATCACAAAACACATACCAACCAGGGACAGCTCAGGCTATGACATTCTTCCTCTGAGCTGTATAAAGCACGGGGAGAACATGTACATGGAACAGCCTGGGCCGGGAATCAAGCCCGGATTGTCTCGCTGTGAGGTGACAGCGCTAACCACTACACAACCGTGTCGCCGCGCTAGTTATTATAGCAAAATAACCAATAGCAACATGTGATGCACATCCCAATGTGCTTTATTCCACAGCAATTTGCTATTGTTTTTTTTTTTATTTTGAGTGTGGGAGGAAACCAGAGTACCCAGAGGAAACCCACACAACCACAGGGAGAACTTGCACACGGAGCAGCCTGGACCGGGAATCAAACCCGGATCACCGTGCTGTGAGGCAATAGTGCTTCCCACTACACCACCATACCGCCATGCTAGTTATTATAGCAAAATAACCAATAGCGACATGTGATGTGCGTTTTATTCCTTTTATACCGCAGCAATTTACTGCTGTTATTTCGCCTTAAATTGACAAGTGACATGTGATATGTTTATCTCTAAATGATTAATGTTGTGATTGTCTGCGAAACAACTTCCTGATCGCTGAGATTACGGAACCGCTCCCCCAATTTTTAATAAAGGCGTCCCCCATGGTAGAAATCTTAGAAAGCAAATTAAAATCTTATTTACTCGCCTGCAGTCCTTTTTACACTTCCAGGCTTCTGTTTTGTCCTGTCTGTCTTTCCGTCAGTCGTTTTCATAGCATCTCGTTGTGGACACTGACGCTTGTCTGTAAGTGCGGTTTATAAATCAAGGTGACATGACTTGAATTATTAGTTATGAGCTGCCAACATTAGTTCACTGAACGGACCTTCATGTACGTCCTTGTCTTAGTTACTAAGGAAAAACGTTAAATTCAGTTTAATACAGGTTTTTTTGTATAGCTCTTTTAACAATGAACACGATAGAAGGTGACGGTGGCAAGGAAAAACCTCCTGAGAGGACAAGAGGAAGAAATCTGGGAGGAGCCAGACTCAAAAGGAAACATTTGGGTGACACAGATATTTACCCCTACATAAGAGTCTGTCTACTGTCTGTTGGGGTTTTGCACTAACCACCTAAGTCATCAGATCTCAACGTTATTGAAGACATCTGGGATGCCATGCAAAGCGCTGTAGAACACAGAAATCCTACACCTTAGAGTTACAGCAGAATTGTGGACCGTTCTGCAGGAAGTGTGGTGTTCAGAGGCGACAGAATATTTCCACGTGACACGCTAACTAGCGACTTTGTTAGTTCATTGTATAGTATGTAGAAAACAGATCGTTCTGTTGCTAAGGTGTGTAATGATGTCAGTTAGCATTAGCACTAAAAGCGCTGGAGACTCCTTCCTGAAATGTTACATGAATATCTTGTCCGCTGAAATCAGGACAGAATTGTCCAGCGAAGCCGTTTCATTCTCGATCCGAAGCCGCGCGTCGTACGCGGAGTTGTGAGCAGATATCGTGTTATACCGCAAACCGTGCTATCAGGTTGTCCGGTTATCACCACATGAATTTTTCATACCGTTCCACGGCTAATAGCTGCTCTGGGCGCAGGGTTCAGGAGCGCCAGGGCTCCGGTGGATCTCCGTGTCACTGAAAGTTCACAACCTTGTCAGCAGTGTGTCTTTTTGCTTAAGGCGTATGGATGTCTGACCCTTCTCACCCTCTCCTCCCTGTAGTCCAATATGTCTACAGCAACACAGTGGAAAGGCTGGTGTGAAATACCAGCCGGCCTGTCTGTGCACTCGCTCACACACACACACACACACACACAACACAGCGTCAGGTTGTGGAGTGAAACAGGGGTCCACGCTGTGATGTGCTGACACCAGGCCTTGGCTCTGTGTCCTGAGAGGAAGCTTTTGTCCAGAGTCGTCTCCGTTCACGCCAAGCTGCTGAGAGGAACAAATTGTACACACCGCCTCTGTCAGTGCACTCGCTCTCGCTGAACCCAGTTACGATCAGTATAAATGTTCTGATGACTGCAATAGTACACAAAAGTACTTTAAATATAGTTTTAAAAAAATATACAAATGTTAATCCATTTATTATTATAAGGCCTCATTTATCAGGCTAATTCCTGATCCTATTCGTGCTTGAGTGTGTGGACATAAAGTGAAGTGACTTATTGTGCACTGTGCCTGCACACAGAGGAATTCGACCGCATTTAACCCATCCATGTAGTGAAACACACACACTAGGGGACATACTTTCCTGGACATCTTATCCACGGTGCCTGGGGAGCAGTTGGGAGTTTGATGCCCGGTTCAGTTGTGTCTTGTCATTACCTGGGATTCTCCGGTCACAAGGCTGGTTCCTATGGCGTACTAATGTAAACCTTAACCTAGGGCTGTGCCATATGATAAAAAAAAAAATATCACAATATTTTATCACGATATCAATCGATATCGATATCACAATAGAAATCAAATCAATATTTCTGCTACACTTAAATGTCCTTTTTTACACCTAAGTGAGAAGTGAATATATCAAAAGGCAAATTCTGGTTAAAATTTTATTTATTTTCCATCAGAAATTAAGAGTTGTACTATGAAAATTGACTCCACTGTTTTCCAAAATAATTATTTGGAATTATTGTGCCATGCTATTCTCATTCTCATTGGCTATTCATGGCGTCTGTCAAAACATAGACGGAAGTAATGCTTTCGACATGTTATCGTCTTTTACATCTATCTAGGAAACGTTATATCGCAATAATTAGCGTTATCATTTTATCGCCAAGTTCTGTCTTAACTTTATTCATAGAGTTTCAATAAAGCTTATTCATTTTATATTAATGGATAGAGAGATAGAGAGAGAGAGAGAGAGAGAGAGAGAGAGATGTTGGGACTGTTGGTTCTGTTCTCTGGCCCAGGCAGTCAGTTCTTTTTGTGTGAAGAATGTTCTGTCCATGTCTGTGTGGGTTTCCTCTGGGAGCTCTGGTTTCTTCCTACAGTCTCTTAGCGATAAATTGGATAAATCCCCCTTAGTGTGAATGTGGCTGTCTGTGTGTCTGCCCTGTGACCTGTCCACTGTGTGTCCCTTCCTTTCGCCTGATGAGCACTGGAATAAACTCCAGCATCCCCACGACATAATAGTAGGATAAGCAGCTTAGATAATAAATGATTGAATGTGGCAGAGAGTGATTATTTAATTTAGTTGATAAAAATGATTGGTTGCGAATTTCATCAGGGTGTTTTGTTATTGGACAGCGATTCTGAAATTATTTTATAAACCAAACTGTGCTGTCTGAGATTAATTTCCTCTAACGGCACAACCCGGACTGTTTTTTTTTTTTCCTTACATATTGGAATAACTAGAAAATCTCTGTTCCAATTTGTTTCTAAATCGACAGAATGTAACGTTGTCTACTTTGTCACATGGTCTTTTTGAACGTGTGTCTGTCTTTTCTTTGGCCGTATTTATGGAGTCCTGTGGTAATGTGCGGCAGCGCGCAGCTCTTTAATGATGGCAGGAATATAAAATGACAAACCCATCCATTAGTCCCGGCATGTGGCTTCGTCTCCACTCGCCGAATGCTGATTAGCCGCGCACATCCCGGCCCTCAGATAATGCTCGCATTAAGAGCCACACGGAAATGGCATCGTCTAATCAGAAATACAGCACGAACACTTGCTTGGCACAATAAATTCGCTTCAAGGTTACGCCATTTTTCTTAGCCAGGGACGTCATTCAGTGTCATTCGTGTACATTAACGGATGATTGTTTACCAGTTACTCCAGCTAATTAATGATAAAGGATTAGGATGTACATATCCAGGAAGACAGAGGAGGACATCAGGAGAAGTGTGTGTGTGTGTGAGAGAGAGAGAGAGAGAAAGAGAGCGAGAGAGGCACTGTTGGCATGGTGTTTTAAAACGTTGGACCTCACAAAGGGAGCTGTGTGTGCCAGAAGGTCGGGTCATGTGCTTCAGGTCGCTGTGGAAAATGACAGCTCTGACAGCGGCGGCCCACTGCAACCACTCGGAGCGCACACCGAACGCACACCAGAGCCATTTCCTCAGCAAACAAATCACACACGCATATTTTACACTCCCTGGCATGACTCTGAAAACGGCAGGAATGTAAGCATCCATCATCTCAGGCCTGGACGTGTCTCAATCACAATATCGCGGCTCCGCTAAAACGTCTCGTGTACATCCATCCATAGAATCCATAGAAACAGTGACAGATTGCGAAGTCTGACAGGTGAAGTAATTCGCATCCGTCCACATGGAGCTGTCTGGCTCCCCCAGGCAAGGTGATAGGTGTGTACGTGTCTGTGTGTGTGTGTGTGTATGTGTTGGCAGTGAAAAAAAAAGGGTTTGTTGCCGCCTGGACTTGTGCTTGTGGCTGCAGATTATCAACAGGAAGGAGCACAAGTCCAGCTGTCCACAGCTTCGGTTACAGAGGCTTGGCAGAGCCGCATAGAAGCACGAGACAGAACCGAAACCATGCAACAAAGTGGGTTTTGTGATGCCACGACTGATCCAAACGGCATCCTGGGGAGCTGAAACAGCAGAAGCGGTATAATGTTACAGACTCGTCTTATAGAAGATGGGTTTCCCTGCTGTATCGGAACGTCACGGCTCATAAACCTCCTTTAAGGAAGCATCGGTTCACTTTGGTAATTTGTTTCTTTGGGTCCATGCTGGTTTCCTTCAGGTTCTCCGGTTTCCTCCCGTCTCCCAAAAACAGGCCTGTAGATTGATGAGTATGTGTGTATAATATA
>JAOVVF010000001.1:26591634-26603862 GCA_028565595.1 Duopalatinus emarginatus | reverse complement strand
TAAGCACAATAAAGCGGATTTATTATCGTAGTGAACAACAACAGTAAAACGTGGATATGTGCAAACACTGACGTAACGAAATCGAATGATTTTCCTGACCTTCGCCTCTCTGCAGTAGTCCTTACAGGTGTATCCCTGTTATCTCTCGCAGTTCACACTGCTAGTGGTATTTCAGATGCAGGTAACAGTGTGCGTGTAGCACTTTAAGGAGTCTGTGTAAAACTCCGACAGTTCCGATCTTCTAGCCAGCGCACATTGCCGTAAGAAATTAATAAAACTTATTCTCTGTTCAGCACAGGGGCCACAACAGGGGCCAGGAGCAATTTTACAGGGGCACTGGCCCCTGTTGGCCCCTGTCTAGAACCGCCTATGACAGTAAGGAACCTAAAAGTATTGTTTTAAATAACCACATAAATTAAACAAAATCTGTAAACCATTTGAATTAAAAAAATCGTTACCAAGGCTGTTAAAAAATGTGCTAATAATGTAAATAAATAAAAATCCTACGCGGCACAGTGGTGTAGTGATTAGCATTGTCGCCTAACAGCAAAACGAAGTTCGATTCCCGGCCCCGGCTGTTCTGTATGTTCTCCTTGTACTTGCGTGGGTTTCCTCTGGGTATTCCGGTTTCCTCCCACAATCCAAAGACATGCACGATAGGTTGATCGGTCACTCTAAATTGCCCGTAGGTGTGAGTGTGTGCGAGTGTGTGTCCGCTGACAAGAGATCAGTTTATCTACTCCTGTAGAGTACTATGAGTAGGGCGAACGCCTGACTGATCTGTGCAGCCAACCATCGCAATTGTATAAGAATGTTAATATTCCTGAGCAAACAATGTAAATTCTGACATAATACCAGAGAATACAGAGACTCTTATTCATATAGCAGACGCCGTTATGAAAAGTGATTCAGAATGCTGTCCAAGCCCACACCTCCAGGGCCCAGCAGTGGCATTTAAAGTCACAAGCTGCTGGTCAATAGTACAGATCGTTCTCCGCTGAGTGAAGAAACTGTAGGAAAATGTTAAATTACATGACATGCAAAGGTCATCAAATGACTGAAATTCAGATAAGCACTCGTGAGCCAAATAAAGCAGATTAATCTGGGTGCCTTTTCTTTTTCCTCCCAGACTCACTGGAGCTTTAAAGTTTACATTTGTCGTGTGTAACGCAGTAATAGATTACGTTAAGGGTCACGGGTATATTAAAGTCCTTCTATTAAACTCTATCCGCTCCCTGGCCATCTTGGCGACGCTCCCGGGCAGCTCACTGGAGAGAGGACGGGTTGACGAGATGACATTTTAAACATGGATTTGATACAGCTGTTAAAATCTTGACATGACATGGCCCCTATTTTTCCCTAATTTTTTAAAGCTAATTCCCACCCACTAAGCCGGTTCTCTCCAATCATACGTCATACACATTGACATTTATACCATTTGGCAGCAGATGCCCATTTCTGGAACATTTATCTCATTTAGACAACCATTAAGGGTTAAGGGCCCTGCTCAAGGTCCCAGCAATGCTGGTGGGATTTGAACTCATGACCCAACCACTGATCTACCACTAGCCTGTACAGGTCACCAGTCCTTCACAGGGCAGATATATAGACAAACACACTCACACCTAGGGGCAATTTAGTATCTCTAACTTCCCACCTGCATGTCTTTGGACTGTGGAAGGAAAATCCACACAAACACATACAGAAAGGACCCTCATTACCTGACAGCCCTTCCTGCTGTGAGGTGACACTGTTACCCTTTGGACCACTCATGCATCTTATATTTGACTGCATCACAGGACACTGTTACGCACCTGGATGCCCTACCTGCCCTCTTCCTCATACATGACCTCTACGATTGGCTACCATTGCTGTAATAGACATGGAGAGACAGAGAGAGTGAGAGAAAGAGAGAGAGAGATTCCATCCCTCCTTTTAAGAAAGCATGGATCATTTTGCTCTCCTGGCCTTTTTCATTCAACTTGCTCCATAATTATTGGAGAAAAGTGTCTTATATCTCCTTATGTATCAGGTAGACATTTTCATGAATGGCTGTACAAAAGCTGGCAGGACCTCTTAATACAAACACCACAATATTAAAGTACTGGAACATCATGAACCATTACAAACTGCATCTGGTTTCACCTCCTTCAGCCTCAGAAGCAGTTTTGTAAACAGATCATGAATGGCCTGTACATCCTTTTACATCTTGTTTCTTAGGAAAAGTGGTGTACTATGCCCTACTGCACGCTAGTTATATAACTATACTAAAGTTACTACCTGGACTTCTGGTATATAAGAAGATTTCGTCTTGTTTAAAGAAGAAGAAAGAAAGAAAGTGAACTATTTGCCTACTGTGTTTTGCACACAGAGGAATGTGACCTCTGCATTTAACCCACCCATGCAGTGAAACACACACACCAGTGAACACTAGGGGGCAGTGAACACACTTGCCCAGAGCGGGGGGCAGCCCCAAACCACGGCACCCGGGGAGCAGTAGGGGAGTTAGGTGTCGTGTCAGTCGTGTCTTGCCCTGTGCGGGGATCGAACTTACGACCTTCTGGTCACGAGACCGGTTCCCTAACCACTAGGCCACGGCTGCCCCCAGAGATGAGGGGGGGGGGGGATTTAAGGCTAAATGTTTCCCTTATATTACATTGCACTGGCATTCCAAGGGACCTCTGGTCTGTCTATACATACCGCACATACTATACAGTTCTGCAGTGTTCCGAAGTGTAGGAATGACAAAACCACAAGCTCAGATGAGTGCTCCTCTAACCATAATTTGGCATTTCTAGACGTGTGTGGTGGTGCATAGTCTTGATGGAAAAGGCCAAACCCATTAGAAGAAATGCAGGACATGAATGGGTGTAACTCGTCAGACAGGAGACACACATAGCATTCACCTCTCAGAGACGGTTGTAGATGTACCAGGGGTCCTATAGAAGGACAGCTAAACAAACCCCATACTGTTATGGAGCCATCAACAGCCTATACATATATTTGTGTTAAAATCCTCTGTGATTTTGGATTAAATGTTCAGTGCCCAATGATAATAGGCTTAGATGGATTGGGTGGACACACAAATACACACAGAGACAATAAAACAAAAATAATAAAAAAAAGTATGAGAGAATAAATCATGACTTGATAGAAACGCTCAACTAAAAGCAAATTATCTTTTCAATTTGCTTGGCTGAAAATATATCCAGAGGGGAAAGATTGTTGGAGGCATTCATTTTTTCAGCACTCTTTAACAGCTGACTACGTCTCAGTGCTCAATTAGATTTTCCTAGAAAATAACAACGGGTGAGTCTAACAGGAAAAAAAAAACTACACTTTCTAATTATACTTCTTGCATAAAGGCATTTGGGGGGAAACATTGTGTTATATTTAACCTTGCAAGTAAAGTGGACAACACGAACACTTTTTTTGTACTGTCTAAGCTTAATTTTTAATTTTAATCAAAAGCAAAAGGGCTATGAGAACACATAACCTCATATCTTTTCTTACAAACATGAATTTATTATTATCAACCTTTAATAGATAAGATAAGATAAGATATGATAAGGCAGGAAATTAGTTACATAAAACATAGTACAAAATAGTACAATGATAGTATAGTATAATGAAATATATATATAAATAAAACTAATAAAAAAATACATAATAAAAAATAAAAAATACATAATAAATAAAACAAAATAAAATACAACGAAAAAAAATTAAGAAATGCAAAAAGGGTAGATACATAACATAAAATCAAAGGAATGTGGTGTATAAATATTATACAGAGAAAGATACCCAAGTACCTAATTATCTTTCTGTGTATAATATTTATACCCCACAATGTATATGTATATAGATTTAAAGTACTCGGGTGTCAATGCGTAATGTGTTCAGAAAATTAATCCACACTTCTTGATTTAAGAACATGCCAGCACTGTGGTGTAAACATATAAAGGTGTAAATAAAAAGTAGACTTGTACAAAGTTGTGTAACTGCAGGTTAAACCAGATTTAACAGTCAGTCAACTAGCAAGCAGCATTAGCAGAGATTTTAGCATAGGTCAAACCTCAGGACCTTGTGTAAACACCATGATAAAATAATTATTTGTGTAGTGTAATAGTAAGAAAGTAAGTATAATAGTAAGAAATTTAGAAGGAGAAAACACTTATTGATTCTAACTGATGGTACAAACTAGCAGGAAAATAGTAACATTGTAACTTTCATTTGATCTCTACTCAATATAGGTAACAAATATTAATAATATACCTGTCTAATGTTAATAAAGCCAAACATGCACTAATAGATTTTATTTCACATTAATAAACATTCTTTATTTCCTGTAGCAGCACCAGAGGCAACATGTTAACCAGAAATAGAGCTCCAAAGTCAGCTAAAATGCCTGACTTCCACAGTGTCTTGTTCAGTCACTGTACTAATGTAATCTAAAGAGCTTGTGATGGTTATAACATGGTTGTGGAATTATATAACCTATAGATTGTGTGATCCAGAGTTATCAGGCTATCCAGACACTAAAACTTAATGTTACTCTCATTCTTATTTTATTCAGAGCCACAGAGGCTGAGGATGTTATATGCCTTAAAGAAATCCTGACAAGGTTTATGTACTCTTAAAATGCTGCACTGTAAGGAGGAGTATAAGTAAGGTGTCTTTAAAAAAATAATAATAATAACAGTAATACTGCCATAATGTAAGTTTGAAGGAGAATGCAATTCTTCTGGACTTAAACAGTATTGGTACAAACCTAGACAAATACTAATAGCTTCCATAATATAAAGTTTGCATAATATTGCAGTGTACATGATATGCGCTATATGTGGGGGAAAAGCAGACACACACACACACACACACACTTGTGTGAAATGAATAAAAGTGCTTGGTGAAATGAAATCACCTTTAAAGAATGCATAAGCATCTTCCACATATGTTGACTTCTCAGAGTAGATAAAGGTTACACGGCTCTTCTCCTATACTTGAAATCCCATCCTATCTCTTTCCCCTCCCTCCGTCTCTCCCCAAAGCTCTCGCAGTGATGAAACACAGATGGGCCTCGGCCTAGAACTTGCATACTGTGCATAAATAGCATATTTAATTAGACTGTGGACGCGCTCTAAATCAAATTACCCTCAGAAAGACAGGAACACTTACATTAACAGTGTTCCCGAGCCGCAACGCAGCCAAAATTTAAATTAGTAACAGATAATTAGGATAAGAGTAAGAACTTAGGCCGACGTTTTCCGGCGCGTAATTGCAGCGCATGCGAAACATACTGCTTTAGCTAATTAGACGTAGTGCGGATGGGGACGAGGTCAGGCCAGGGAGAGGATCCTCTGATGAAACAGGAGAGGGAACAGCATTGTGCTGCTGAGAACAGAAAAGTTTGAAGCGTAAATGACCTCTCTGTCCTTTAACGCACCTCTGTAGCTGTGGAAATGCAGGAAGGTTGAAGATGAGTGGCAGCCGGCAACGCAGGAGTCCGAACTTGCAGGTTTAACTTTTAATTAGAAAGCAGATGGGAATTTGACCAGAGGAAAGAGATGCACTCTAGAGAACCAAAAACTGTAATTATTAAAGTTACAAACTTGTGTTGCTGCAGTTAAACTGGATTTGGGTTTGACAGGCACCAAATTAAAAGCAGCATTGGCAGAGGTGTTAGCATAGGTCAAATCTCAGAAGCCTGTGTACCACCAATGATAGAATAATTAGTTATGTAGTACAATTTCCACACAGGGTTTTATGGTAACCAAAGAATACCTACAAGGAGAAATTGTTTTATTTATAGTGTATAATCAAGGAAGAAAACAGAAAAGCTTGCTATCTTTATTTTGATCCATACTCAAGATATTCAACAAGTATAATGATATACTTGTCTAAGTCTAAAGTCAAACATGTACTAATAGATTTTATTTCACCTTAATAAACACTCTGAATTTTCTTCAGAAGGACCTGCATCTATATTCACCTAGAAATAGAGCTCCAAACTCGGCTAAACTGCCTGACTTCCACAGTGTCTTTTTCAGGCTCTGTACATTGCTGTACAAGTCACTTGAAAGCTACTGAATTGTTTGTAACGATTATAGTATAATTGCTTAACTATATAACCTATACTTTGTCCGTCACTGTGAACCAGAATTATATGGCTGTCCTAAACTGATGGCACAGACTGTCCATGAAAGATCATAATCATGTGGCCAGTGTGCTCTATATATATCATAACTGTATGGGTTATACCGATTGGGACCTCTGATGTTTAAATAGATTAGACAGATATTGCGATAGGTATTGCTTCTATAATTGCACATTGTGTTCGTTAGAATTCCAAGTTCTGAAGTAGTTCTCAAGTAGTGACTTTCCACTACCCAAGTTAGTCATGTGCACAATAGAACCTTCAGTACAGGTGAAACATGTTTAATATTTTGTTTAGTACACACAAACAGATCTAACAGTGGATAGATTAAGTATACCACTTAGAGCATATCCAAGGAACACTGGGTGTGTGAATACACAGTAAACAAGATTTCACAAATGAGGCAGTTTAGCTTTTTTGTGGCATTGGGGGAACCCAAAGAACCCAGAAGAAACACATGAAGACAGTAAAACCATGGGAAAAAAGCTCCACACAAATAGTAACCCAAGCTCAGGATTGAACCAGGAATGCTGAAACTATGAACCAGTGTATAATCCTATAAAATTTCTAAATGGTCTCATGGGCAAATTGCCTTTGCTTTTTACAATAATGCTGCTTTAATGCTGATTTTAATAGAACCATTTTAGCAGATCGACTGTAACACGTTTTTGGTTGTATTTATGCCTTTTACATCAAACTGCTAGGTGTATTTCTGTGGCTAAGTTACAGTGACTGCTACATGAACTATATTCAGCAAACTCTCTTTTTCTCTCTCTCTCTCTCTCTCTCTCTCTCTCACACACACACACACACACACACACACACACACACACACACACACACACACACACATACAAACAGACACCTTCAACTGCTAAGCAAGTCATTACAGAGAAGTAATCTTTTGTAATAAAAGTGTTAAGACATCATTAACCTTCCTCATAACCTCTCTGAATGAGGGTACTTCAGAACATTTAAGACATTGGACGTCTTCCAAATAACTCTCAGATACACATGTAACGTCTTTGAGTCTCACTTTGGCCTAATCCAAAAGTATTAACCTGGGTGTTAAGAGCTCATGTTTTAAACCTGTTTTTTTGTCTCAGTCACCGCAGTGAAGTTCAATTAAATTCACTTGAGTATTTATTATATTAAATGAGGGCTGGGCAATTAATCGAAATATAACCGAAACCGACATTCAGACCCTGTAATCGACACGATCGCTGCCCATGAGAGTTATTTCGGTTTGTAAATTTCTCTTAATCCTTTTCCTGCAGTGCGTGTTTATATACTGTCCCTTCAAGGATACACTACCGCGTGTCTAGTCACGTGACTCGGCACCATCCAGTCTTCAGTAAGCGAGCATCATGGAGGTGAATTTAAATACGGAACCGAGTGCACAGCAAGAAATGCAATTTATTTTCTACTTTTGACCTGACATTACTTAAAATAATATTTGTTTAAGGAGATTAAAGGTATTTTCTAAAGGTATTTAAATTATAATTTTTTGTGTGCAAAAAAAAAGCAAGTTATTTCAAAAAGGCCTTCCTTTTTATTTTAAAACTAAAATGTGACCTATTACATAAGACTTTCATTTCAAGTGATACCTGCTTTGATTACGGTTGTTTAAATACTTAATTTTAAAATTAAAAATTTAAAGTTAAAAATTATTTACAATAAACAACCATAAATAGTTAATGTGTGTTTCCTTCAATTGTTTTTTTTTAAATCATAAAGATATTCACTGTTTCATCAGAAAAATATCTCAAACTTAATACTTTAGTACAATCTGTGTTAGTAAACAACAACAAAAAAAAGAAAAATAATCGTTCATTAATCGTTATCAAGGAAAAATGTTCAATTAATCATGATACTGATTTGATAGTATCATATCGCCCAGCCCTAAATTATAATAATATAATTATAAATAAAATTGTTATTGATTTTTTTTCTCTAAATGACTAAAGGCCAGTGCAGTAGAGATCAGTAGAGATTTTGGTTTACACGGTTGCCAGGGTTGTGGTTTTTTAAGCTACATTTGGGTTATTTGGGAACAAGGTTACATAAGGAAACAGCAAGTATGTGGGTGTTAGTTTAAAAAATAATCCATGTTCACCAAGAAGTTGTTATAAAGCAAATAACTAGAATTGAATCCAGTTAATTTCTGGACTTTAAAGTGTATGACTAAAAAGTGTCATTTTTTGCAAGGGCTAGGGAGTAGATATCATTACCTGTACCAGGTAATGATAAAAAGGCGTCTTGCAGATACTTAGTGAAGGAAAGTGAAAATGAACTATTTGCTTACTGTACTTGAACACAGTGGAATGTTGCCTCCGCATTTAAACCATACATGCAGTGAAACACACACACAAACACACACACACACACACACACACACACGCACACCAGGGAACACTAGAGGGCAGTGAACACACTTGCCAGGAGTAGGGGGCAGCCCCAAACCATGGCACCTAGAGAGCAGTTGGGGAAGTTAGGTGCCATGATTAAGGGCACCTCAGTCGTGTCTTGCACCGTGCTGGGATCGACCCCGGGACCCCTCCCACCATTTACATTTGGGATCTATCTCCAAACCTCAAAGCCTTGCTGCCCATTGCCTACCTAGTAGAGAGGACTTTAACTGACATCGGACATTAGACATCGGACGCTCTATTTAGGCAGTGTTGCGCTTAACAGAATTAGCCTCAGGTTATTCACACTAATGGGCTGAGGTGAAACAAGCCACTAACATGCCAGCTAACATCAGCATCTGCCTCCATGTACCAAAAATTGTTGAATTGTTACCAATGAAACCCCTGACAAAATGTATATGTTTAAAAAAATGTAATTAAATGAGAATTAATATTTTTTTTTACCTAATTGGCAACTTTTTGCATTTGTCCGCCATGTTTTTGTGTTTTTTTATTTTTTTGAATTTTTGTGTCACACTAAATGTGATTGCCTTCACGCCCGAGGCAGCACATAGAACTCCCTCGATATTCGGTCAGAATAAATGGCATCTCAATAGGTGCCATTTTGAGGCAAGAATTGAGATGGTCTTCTTCTCGAGAGTGCACATAAAATGGCGTAAAAATGCTGTTTATATCGAGAGCTCACTAGGTTTTTAGACAGACCCCTGGAGCCTCTGGAGGCAGTATTATGATCTAGGGTTGCTTCGATTGGTCAGATCGAAGCTCAGCGATGCTATATGGCAATACAATGAAGTCAACTGAGTACCTAAATGACCAGGTCACTTCAATCCATCATCTTCCCTGTTGGCACGGGTATATATATACACGATAATACTGAGATTCATCAAGCTCGAATAGTGATGGAGTGATTCAGGGAGCATGAGGAACCATTTTCACACATGAATTGGCCACTGCAGAGTCCTGACCTTTACCCTGTGGAAAGTTTGATACATGCTTGAGAAGACGTGGATGGAAATGAATGTTGTGGCATTGCATAAAGTTCAGTGCCACATCACAATGAAAGCTAAAGGCGTCCAACAACATTTCAGTGTGCAACTGTTTTTTTTTTGTTTTTTTTTTTAACCAGGCAATGTTGTTTGTCTTGAAATTTGCTAAAATGCGTCAATCCTGCTGGTTTATTCAAACTATTAGTTTGCACGCCAAGTCATTTTGTCCACTTTATCCACACACAAAGGTAGATTTACTGCCGATAGGAGGTAATTCCTCTCATTTACTTTCTCTTGCTCTATCTCACGCTGATTAATTTCTGGCTTCTGGCATAGCCTGGCCTTTTGGCCACATTTGCTGATCATGCTAAGTGATTAGCGAGTACAGATCATCATCCCAAAGGCTGCTGTGTGGGGATTTAGTGTCTCGTTGCTTGGTATTGTGGCAGCGTGGACCTCTCACATGGTCATATTCGGAAAATGTCCTCAGGAACCGTTTTTTTTTTCCCCTCCCTCTTTCGCAGTCACGCTTCTGCTAGCATCTGAGCAATGTCGTGCTCTGCATGGTAATTAGGTTCCTTTGTTCGTCTGAGCAGCAGTCGTGACGTAAAAGCAGCATGTGTGTGTGGTTGCAAACTGAAGACTTGAGTCCTGGTCCTTATTTTATGTTGCTTATACGATTTCTGTATTTGTTGACTCTTCCGACTGGAAAGATGAATGATTGTTTTGTCGCCGTTTTGCGTAATAGCACAAATGGGATCGTGATTAGCATATTCCGCACCAGCCGTATTATCATCCGTTAGCGCTGTTGTCAAAGCGCTGACATTTTTAGAGCCTGATGATTAAGAAAAAAAAAAGCGCAGAGTCATCCTTCATAATCCGACAATGAAATCATAAGAGGCGTAATGCCATGTTCGTCTCGTCAGTCATTACAAAATGACTCATAAAAGCGCCTGTTGTGTTAAGTCATCATCTCAGCACGCGTAATGCCCCGCTAATACTTGTTAGGCTACTCCCTCTGCTTAATCAGCCAGTCGTCTTGCTCGCCTTACTGTACGGTGACGCAGGAGAGCAGGCATCAGAAGGGATGCTGGGTAAATCGCTCCGCGCGGAGTGCACATCTAGCTCGTGTTTAGCCTCATGGCCAGTGTCAGGGTAAGCGGAGGTGGCAGAGGGGCAGCATGGCTCTCTGTGTGGAGATGCCAAGCCGTCAGCACACATTACTCCACATCCACACACACACACACTTTAACACACACTTTACATCCACACACTCTACATCCACACACTCTACATCCACACACTCTACATCCACACACCCACCCACAACACATTGTGTGCAGGAGAGAAGGAGATGCCCTGATACACAGGTCACACACATATACACACACAGACCACACACGCGCACACACACACACCACACAATCACTCAAAAATCCAGCACTTGGGTCATATCAAGACTGGAGAATTGCCTTTAGCTACAGACTTATAAGGTCATTTATTTTGCTCTCTCTCTGTCACTTTTGGCTTTTTCTGATACAGAAGCGCATTCTTTTACCGGAATAATGTGAAATAGTAGGAAAACCATGTCCAAGCCTTGAATAATAACTGTATATAGAGGTACTGTGCATTGTACATCATTTTTAGACTTCTACTTTTATCAGTATAAAAGTATTCAAAATCAATAATTATTATCTATTATTATTATTTCTATTAATAAATAAGTTTCATTTAAAGTTTATTTTATCTTCACTTGGGGCACTTTCACACTCAGACCGTTTCTGTGTAATCAAACTATTCAGTCTAGTTTTCTTTTGCATATACACAGCCCTCTACACCTGTTCCTTATCATAGTCTGCTCAATTTGTGTATGGTGAAAACAAAGCAGACCCAGGTGCACTTTTTGATTCGTTTCACGCCTAGAAGCTTGAGGCCTGCTGCAACCAGCTACGGTTCTCATGGATTAAAAACAACCTGAGAGAAATGGCTGCATGTGGATTTGTGTGGTCTCGGAAAGAGAACACAGCATTTCTGAAAAAAGGACAACATTAAATGTCAGCACCGCAATGCACAAAATATTAAATTTGCTGGTTTGATTCCCAGAACTGACTGAAATGCCCTTGAACAAGGCACCAAACCCACAACTGCTTTAAAATTTTCATTTAACTTAAGCGGGGTTTTTTTTTATTTCTTTTTATTTTTTTTATTTTTTTTTAAAACTGCCCTCTAAATTTCTAGGTCAAATATATTAAAGATATTACTTTTTTTTTATTTAATTATTAATTTATTTATTGTTGTTATTATTATTATTATTATTATTATTATTATTATTATTACGGTATGCGAACGTCAGCATATACAGCACTTCAAATTCCTTCCTTCCTTCCTTCCTTCCTTTTTTTTTTTTTTTTAACTGCCCCCTAAATTTCCAGGTCAAATATATTAAAGATATTACTTTTTTTGACAGTTTATTTATTTATTTATTGATTGATTGATTGATTGATTGATTGATTGATTATTATTATTATTATTATTATTATTATTATTACGGTATGCGAACGTCAGCATATACAGCACTTCAACTTCCTTCCTTCCTTCCTTCCTTTTTTTTTTTTTTTTAACTGCCCCCTAAATTTCCAGGTCAAATATATTAAAGATA
>JAOVVF010000001.1:26474361-26490353 GCA_028565595.1 Duopalatinus emarginatus | reverse complement strand
AAACAGTAGCAAAACATTCCAGAAATCCAATTTTCAATCCATTTTTTAATGCATACGTAAAATACATAACAACCAAACATATGCACATCATAGGTTGCGTCTACCAGTGTGTATATAAAGCGATAGACAATGGTATGGTGTTTGTTTAGCTGTCATTCCATGGGACCTCTGGTACGTCTACAAACGCTATGTGCGTCTCTTTTCTGATGATTTACACCCATTCATGTCCTACATTCATTTTGATTTGTTTCACCTCTTACAACAGGACAACGCACCACCACACATGTCTAGAGATGCCAAATTACGGTTGGAAGAAAAACTTACTGTATGTATCTGAGTTTAAGGTTTTAAACTCAAAGTCACCTGATCTAAGAATTGTTGACCATTTTCCAAAATGTATTTTGTTTAATGCATACAGAATATTTCTGCAAGCTTATGGAGTCCATACCTTGTAGAAGATCTACCAAGTATCAGACTAGCGTTCCAGTTCTTCTGGCATTTCAGGGTAAATGTGTGGCTTAACCCTCTTTATTCCAGGGGCAAAATATCATGCTCTGAACCCCAAACCTCTTTACAAGCTGGCATGTGTGAAGATAAGAATTTCACTGTGCTGTAACGTTCTAGTATATGTTACAAACAAAGGCTTCTTTTTCTTCGAGATCTATCAGTGGTTAAGTAACAATTGGTCACTGTGGGGTTTTTTTTTGTAAAACACATTTTTGAAAATGTGTTTTTTGTAGCACTTCTGTGTTGTTTTTTGCCTTTTGAAAATAATTCCTAGGCCTCCTGCCTTTGCTCTGTGGGACAATCCTCTGGAGATATTTGCCTGTCTTCTTGGTCGCCTCCAGCACTGGCAGTGCTTTGGCTGACACAATCTGCTAACATATTACAGCTTGATCAGAAACGTGGGTCTCTCTTGCCCATCTCTCGCAAAACATAGGGGTAAAACATGCACGGGCAGATACGAAATGATGCCATCACTACATCCTGCCAAACTATCTGGTCTCTTGAGTCAGCCATGTCTCAAACCACACCCCAGACCCAAAGCAATGACTAAAATATACTCTCCCTCTAGCTCCTCTTCATTGTAGAGCAGTTATTTTACCGACTATGGTTCATTTTTTCCCTGAGACCAAAGCAATATTGGCCCAGCAAGAGATGATGCATCTCTCTGTCACAGTATAATCACTAACAAAGTGTCGACAATAAAGAAGCCCAATCTGACCTTTGGGAAGGGATTTAATTTGCCTCCCTCCAGCACGTTTAACTCCCATGTAAAGCAATCACAGGCGTCAGAGGCCGAGGACATGTTGAGATGCAGAATTTGATTGGATTAGAGATCTCTAGTCTTTCATGAAGTGATAAATAATGGCGAGCAGCAGCAGAGAACAGTGAGATGATATACAATAATAACTGAGTAGGTGGGGGAGCAAGCTGCCCATGTCTCTTTCTCTATCCAGCCATAAATCACGCATTCTCTAATAGCTTCTTGGTTAGCTGGACCTTAGCAATAGCCTGAGGCATATTTGGCATATGCTGCATGTATTACAAGAGTTGATTTTGTATGGTATTCTTCACAAGCTCTTGCTATTATTGACCTTAGAGGACTTAAAAATTGTGTAAGTAAAGCGTCTTTACATTGAGACTGATATAAATAGTGGGTGTCTCTGCAAAGAACATGTTTCTATATTGCAACTCTTGTATTTAATAACACAAGCGAGTAATCTTGTGCTCATTTGTGTGTCTGTTTGCAGCCTTCCAGGGCCCACACCACGGAGCAGCGATCCAGGTGGCCACTCCAGCGGGGCTTCTGGGAGTTCCAGCGAATCAGAAAGCAGTTCCGAGTCTGACTCCGACAGCGAGAGCAGTTCCAGTGACAGCGAATGCAACCGAGCATCCCGCACCACTACACCAGAGGTATAAACCCTAGTCAAAAATTAAAGCACGGTGTGCTCCTCAGAGTGCACTAGGGAGCGTTTCCAGTTACAGCTTCAGGGTCTTCGGTTCGATCCTGAACTCAGGTTGCTGTCTACGTGGAGTTCTTTCCATGTTTACATGGGTTTCTCGGGTTCTGTGTTTTGGCGCCCTTCCAAATTGGCTAAAATTAGTGCTGAATGACGGGTGTAGATGTTTTAATGTTTAAAGATGAATTGGGTTCTATCTGGGTTCTAGGTAAAACAGTTACTATAAATATAAGAAATCTGATTTCATAATGTAAAATTAAATACGTTTTTAAAAGGTGTATTAACATGTTGGACTTGGTCACCAGACAATGACAGTTTAATGTTGAATGCACATGGACCAGTCGAAAGGTCAGCGAGTTCAGCCGCCAAACGTCTGTTGTTGGTCAACTGATTACGGCCATTGAACCCCAAACTGCTAAAGTTGTGTGTCCTGCCTCAAGTGTATGTCGCTTTGGATAAAAAGCAGCAAGCGGATGAGTTAAAATGTAAAATTATTACTCATAAATTTTGACGACTCAACAGAAATGCCCCAGGATCAAAGCGAGGACTTTTTTTAATGCTTTGAACTACTGTAAAAGATAAAGGGACAAAATCCACCATGTCTTTAGCATGGGAGTAAATCCAGATGTCTGAACAGCTCTCTGAAATGCTTAAATGGCAGCTTTAAAGTTGCCCCACCATGGCCTGCCCTGGGCTTCCTGAGTACATTCACCAAAAGCAAACACTCCTAGTCTCATCACCTTAGTATATAGCTGTCTACAGTCCACCTGGGGGATCCTTATCTGCAGGCTGCAAATGCTTTGCCCGATGGAGAGCTATTTCTTTTTTTCCGTCAAGCTGCAATTTATAGTTGTAATGTTTTAACAGGAACGCTCCTGGAGGCTGGTAAAATGTGGACATGCATGATTGTCAATTTATCATCTCTGCTTGTACTGTTCACCTTCC
The DNA here is from genome assembly GCA_028565595.1 of Duopalatinus emarginatus. Lineage (NCBI taxonomy): Eukaryota > Metazoa > Chordata > Actinopteri > Siluriformes > Pimelodidae > Duopalatinus > Duopalatinus emarginatus. The sequence continues at coordinate 26,487,444 of JAOVVF010000001.1, read as the reverse complement.
AAGCGTGCAGTTTGTATTGGCATAAATCTATTGCAGATGAGATAAGAAAAAGTGTGGCGTTTAAATGTGAAATAGCATGGAAGGAGGGATTTTATTCGGTGGGAAAGCAGGTACAGATCAGATGGAAAAGTCTGTTCAACATATTCCTCCCTGTCTGGTTTTAATGGTTCATTTGGATGCCTGCTCATCTTTGAGGCTTCCTCGTCCATGTGATGTACTATCATTCAAAACAGGTTTTTATGATTCCAGATGAAAGATTTTTACATGTCTTAGAGCATAATGATGTGAGATAGTATGGGTGATGAAAACATCATCTTCTTTGTAGTCGAGAGGTGAGGACAATGCACCACTGGGTTTATTTGCCGTTCAGGAGTTTTACACTTTCCTGTTGTAATGGCCTCTTCACATCTTCATAGTAATGCATTGGTCTGTGAAAGTCATATGACTGAATCGTCATCATTCCTACAAATCACCTCCGAGACAGATGATGTTCATGTAGTCCATTACGATTATTGGTTGCATATGTTTTGAGACATTTATTTTATTACATTTGTATCTGACAATGCTAATTCATCACTAAGTATTGCATTTCTGAGAAAGTCCAACAAATTATGTTATGATGATATACAGATGAGATTTCTCAACAAATTTACAAAGGAATTTCTTTCTTCTCAAGCCTGAACCACCATCAACAAACAAGTGGCAGCTGGATAAATGGTTGAACAAAGTCAATCCTCACAATAAGCCCCTTGCCAACACACAGTCAGAAAGCCATGGACTCGGAAGCTCTCAGCCCGAGGATGGCCAAGCTACAGAGAACCAAAGCTGTAGTAAGAGCAAGCCCAATGCAGCTCTGGCACAAGCGGACCCCAAAGACAGGGCCTTGCTCAGTCCTATCAGAGAGAAGGCTAAGCCTAAAGCAGGCCAGAAAGGGCCTGATGGTAAGGGTACCAAAGTGAAGGCCCCAGTTTCAATCGATCTGCCTCCTTCCAGAAGAAGCACAGGCAAGAAACAGCCGGAGAAAGTCGAGCAGTCCTCCGGCAGTGAGGAGCACAACTGGCCCAGACCTGTCAACTCCAGCACTACACCAAAGGAGAAAGAACCTCCACCTTTAGAACCACCCAAACCTAGAGGCAAGGCCCCAGGGGGCAAGACGGCCCCCAGAAAGGAACCGCGATCCACTACAATAACCACACCTGCTGCCCCCACCACCACCTCCACTATCAGCACAGCTCAAGACAAGAAAAAGCACAGAGGGCCTAGTAAAATCATCCCCAAGTCGAAGGAGTTTATTGAAACCGAGTCGTCCTCATCAGAGTGCCACTCGGACGCTGAGGAACTTTCAAAGGTACATCTTCCTTGCCCTGGCCCTAGCAGCCTGAACTTTAAATCTAAGGACTGTAACAGCAATATCCTGAGTGTAAGCAGTCTTGCCAGCACCAGCAGTACCTCCATACCAGACCCAGCTGCCACTGACCTGCTGGAGGAGCCCCTGTTCTCCCCCATCTCCATGGTACAGAATGAGCTGCTGTCACCACTGCGAGACTTTGAGGACATTAAGTCCCTGTGGGTTAAGATAGAGCTCAGCCTCTTGTCACGGATTCCTGGGCAGGATCCACCTGAGCCACTCCCTACAAAGGCTGAGTGTCGAGAGACCAGCTTCAAGCACAGGAGACAGCAGTCACCTGCCTCCCTTCCGTCAGAGAAACCAACCAGCAAGTCAAAGAGGAAACACAAGGCAAGTGTTTGAACTCTTTGAGTCGTCTTACATGATGTTCACTTTATATTTAGTTCAGTATTAAAGTAACAATGGTACATCTGATGTTTATAGAGGAATTCATAATCATCCATGACTTACTTTTTCATGGATGGTTTGTCCAGTGTAAAAGAATCCTGCTTTCAAACAGTAAAGATTATAGTCCTAAACCTTAAAAGCTTGGTTTCACTACAGCTGGACATCTTCTATAAACCTTTATTTACACTAGTTGATCCAGCTGCAACTCTCAGATTGGGCACAACCTTATTATAGCCTTGACCAATACTTGTAACCCAGGCATAAATTTACATTCCACTCATGTTCTTAATGTTTACATGTTCATAATTTCCCTGACATATTTCTGAAGTGTGGATTTCACTGTTGAGCCTGGCTTTATATCTGTTTAGACAGCTTTAAGGGGTTTAGTTTTAGTTTTTGTTTGTTTTAGGCAGCTGAACCTGTCATAAGTTATGACTTTCTGTATACAGAAATACAATGTGTACAATTTAACGCATATTCAGTTAGCAAGTAAATAAATAATGCATAAATAAATAAATAATGTGCATAAATAATGTAAATTTTTGTTTCAGGTTGTGAACCATATTTAAACCTAATTTACACTGAGTATACTGTATGAATAAGTATACTGTATTATACTGAGTATATACTGAGTCATATGTTTTTTTTTTTATTATTGCAACTGTTCTAATACACTGTAAGTATATTTGTTTAAGCCGCCCGATTGAACACTAAAAATACATTAAAGTGTTCTTAGATTATTCTTGTAATACTATCACTGTGCCTATTAATAGTATATCAAATTGTTTTAGGCACACTTTATGTGTTGTAAGTGTTGGGCAGCTGAAACAAATATACCTTTATTGTATTAGAAAAGTGGCAACAATAACATATGACTAGTATATTTAGTATAAATTAGGACTTAATATAATTTTACTTTACATTTAGTACAAAATAGTGGTTCCAGAATAACTTTTTTTTTTACAAGGGATTGTACGAGTAAAAACTAATATCTATTGTTTAAAAAAATACCCTTTGCCTTAAATAAACATGATTTTTTTTTTTGTCGATAAACAAGGTGAGATTTTTATACTGTCAGTTAGACTGGACTAGGTTAAGTCACATAGTCTTAGTGTAAAAATGTGTCTTTTATACCTGCAGTCAGATCATTGTGAGGTGTTAAGTGGGACCAAGAAGTTAAAACTGGAGAAAGAAGCCCTGCTCCTGCCTCCTTGTATATCACCCATCCACAACCACAAAGTCTCCAACACAAAAGAGTGAGTATTCGAAGCTCCTTGACACGAACTAAATACACGATTGCACTTTATTGATTTCTGCTGCATGGAAGCCTTGATGTAATAAGTGACCATTTAGTTGGAAGTAGTTTTTTTTTTTCTCTCTGTTAACAAATGCAGTCTTCTTACTGGAATAAACTGGGAAAAAAACTCTGGTGAAGTGTGACTAATACAATATTTTCTTCAATATTTGGAGTCTTCAAGCATTTAGGCCTTGTGCATCGAAACAACCTAACTTAAGATGTGCTAGTGCTAGCTCGGCTAAATCCCTTACTGCGTATTCTGAGAAGTACAGTTTATTGCTCAGTACCTATACCAAGCTTTAACTCTTCCTCTGTCTCTTTGAATTATCATAAAAGAACTTTGACATGTCTGCACCAGCTTGCTCTAATTTTAGATATTCAATTAATTCTGGAGCGGACATGCACCCGCCAATGCCATGCTCGTAGCAGAGGTCATCCGCCGGTGTCCACTGTCATGAGACATGACTAATTGTTGCAGATCTCGACAACGTGATAAGCAGCTCCAGGCTAAAATATTAGCCTTCGCTAATGCTCGTTACGGGAAGCACTGAGCACCTTGGGGACTTTTTAATGATATCACCTTCCCGCTGGGTTTTAAATCAGTTCAGCCCAGACAGCATCAATGCGCATACGCTACATTGCCCCTCTTAATCAGATTAGAAAAGGAAATGCACCTTTTATTATTGTTGTAAAGGTTCTGGACATGTTCACATAAAACATGCTGGGGGAAAAGTTTTTTATAACTTTGCTAGTTATTTAGGACTGTTAGCATGATGAGCATGCTCAGCGTCTTTTCGCCCTTAATATGCAGTCTTTTCGGTCTCTGAAATGGATAGATGAGTGGATAGACTTGTTGGCCAATAATTCAAAAAGCAAGTTGACTATTTCTTTTTTATAGTCTGATCCAGAATGCAGTTACTCACAGTACGCGTAAATGCGAGCAACAGCAAAGAGCGTGAGCGTGCACAGCATGGCAGCTCATGTCCATTAACAAAGCCATCCTTATAGCTAAATAATCATCCTTCTTTGGATGGAAAATGATATTTTTACAACAGCATTCTGGAGGCTTTTCCAAGCTTGTATGACCCCAAATTTGAACCATGATGTTAAACTCCAGGCTCAGTAACATCCAGAAATGAGATAAGCTCTACCGGGGATAGCTGAGTGGGTTTGGATAGTAGGGTGCAACCCATCACTCTTTCACAAGCATTTTTTCACACACAGCTTTAAGGAATATAAAAAATAACTGTAGGAGGAATGCCGTTAGGAGCGGGCGGTGGTGAGAGAACTTGTAAAGATATCACTTTTTGTAAAGTGATATGAAAGTGATAACGTTACATTAAAGCGAATACTTTCCCGGTGAGTAGTTGACTGTAGAATTGCTATCATTCAGTCTGACGTATTTTAAGACCGGCTTATTTACATTTCTTTCCTGCCTCTATTGCTTCCCACAGCGAGTGAGCAAGTGAGCGAGTGTGCAAGTGAGCATGTTACCCGGCTACTAGTTTATCCACCCTTAACAATAAGGCGCTGGTATTAGTTATGCATGTTAAATTATTAATTGAACCAAACGTGGCTTATGCTAAATCGCATTCTCCAGCCTCATTAATCAGTACACCTGAAGCATTTACTGTACGTGTTCATTTTACATCTTCGCTCCCCTGATGTTTGACCTGATATTTTTTACTAAAATATGCCGATTAAAATTCTACTGCATGCGCTGATTAGTATTTCTGAAGCCTGTAAACAAAACATTAACCAGCAGACTGGATGGAATGAGCAAAGTATTAAATGACATCGTATCTATTTTTAGCCAAATTATGGCCCGAGGCTGTGTAGAAATTGACATCACATTTCAGCGGTTGTTTACTTAAACCTTGGAGAGGCTTTTCTCGCTCTAATTAGGGCTTAGTTAAATGCTAAAACACAGCCTAGGCCCTCAGGCATTCTGCTCCTGAATGCATTCCGCTCCTGAAGCTGCCACCTCACAGCTCTCTCTTTATTTTAACACGCATTTGCATCATGGCCTAGCAGCTATTTTAGCAGCAGTACTGACACCATGTTAGGTCAGTATGCTCCTGTTGACAGTTGTAATAAGTGTTTAGAGCCCGAACGCTTCTTACCACTCTTCTTATCTCTCGATGAGTGGCGTGCGTCAGTAAGAGCGTATTTACAAATCACAGCACCTGGTTAGTCAATTAACCTTTTCTTCTTTCTTCTTCACTTCAGCACACCACCTCAGGCAGAGCTTGGGTTTATCTTTCCCTTGAAACTTATATCCAGGGTCTTGACTGTTGCTTAGTGTCTCAGTAGGATCATTGATCCTCAACCAGGGCCGACTTTTGTACCCCAGGACAACTTTAACTGTAAAATAAACATCGCCCTGCTGACATCTGTGTTGTTTTTGTATAAAATTCCTTATAAAGCTGACAGTGTTCTAATGGGATCCTAATACGAACATCATAGATATTTATTATTTTGTTTAGGAATCTTGCTAGGGTCACAGAGTGTCAGGTTAGCACTAGATGTCTAAAGTGAATCTGGACTTGGATCCCACAGGCCAAAAAATATTGTGCACAAAAAAAAAAAAATAATTTATCCCTTATGAAAAACAATAATGGTTTTACTATAGTAGTTTATAGTAACTTTGGTTATCGTGCAGGTAAAAATGATTCTCTTGAACTATTAAGGTACGTATGGTAACTTCACTGTGAATCGAGTGGCCCATGGTGGCGGTAGACCTCGTCACTGTATCTGTGTGCATTCAAAATGCCATCAGTAAAATGCACCTGTGTTCGTTGTCCATTATGGCTGCCCATACCATAACCCCACCTCCACCATGGGCCACTCCTTTCACAAGGTTGACATTCACAACGAGGCCCTTTGGCGGACATTTCTGCAGTCAGCATGACAAATGCACGCTCCCTCAAAACTTGTGACATCTGTAGTATTGTCCTGTGATAAAAAGTCTTTTATTGTGGCCAGCCTGAGGCACACTTGTGTAATAATCACGCTGTCCAATCAGCATCTTAATCTGGCACAACTGTGAGGTGAAGGGATTAACTCGGCAAAGGAGAAGTGCTCACTAACACAGATTTAGACAAATTTGTGAATGGTATTTAAAAGAAAGTGTATCTTATGAAAAATGGAGCAAAAACAAAAGTGTTTAAATTTTTGTTCAGTATAGTTACCCACAATTTTACCATAAACTACTATGGTATCTTATGGTTACTTAGTTTATGCTGTGTTGTTTTTTTTTTCGCAAGCTCCTCGAAAAAGCAGCCGAGGAAGCTCCTTCCACCTCTGCTCTCCCCGCTGTCGGACGAGCCCATGGGTCGGCAGAGACGAATCAGCGAGAGCAGCTCTCTCAGTATGGAAGGAAGCACAGCTGTTCCCACAACCGCACCCCTCACACACTCTATTCCACCTTCTTCCTCATTATCATCCTCGTCATCGTCTCACAAGCACCGCAAAGGAGAGAGCAAGTCTCACTCCAAGACCAGCAGTGTAAGTCTGAGCGTACAATCTGATCTGTATGTTTTGCCTGTTGTGTCATTAGCAATGATATTAAAAAATGATGAATTATCGTTGTTAAATATTTGCCTCATTAGTACTGAAGCGTGATATCATTATACCTGCATTTTAGTTAGATCTCATTAATCTGTTGTTTTATTTTAAAAAACACATGCTTGCTGAAGAAGTGTTGAACTCTTTTCGCTCGGCACCGGAGGTGTTAATTTAACCGTGTGTGTGTGTGTGTGTGTGTGAGACTCTAAAGAATGCAAGCCATTGAATTTAAGCACTTAATAAATAGGCATTGTAAATATGGACTGAAATACAATACAGTACTGGGAAAAAAAATGGATACAGACTGGTAGTGGCTTCATAATGCAATGGGAGTTGTTTAGCTGGCATTCCATGGGACCCCTGGTACATCTACAAATGTCTCTGACAGGTGAACGCTGCGAGTGCCTCCGTTCTGACAAGTTACACCTGCTCGTGTCCTGCATTTACTCTGACGAGGTTTGGCCTCTTCTAACAATACAGTGTACCACCACACATGTCTAAAGACACTCATCTGAGTTTGGGGTTTTAACATTCCCACCCAAGTCACCAGATGTCCACGTAATCAAGCACATCTGGGATTCCATGTAACACGCTGTGAAACACGGAAATCCTACACCTCGGAATACAACGGAATTGTGGACCATTCTGCAGGAAGCGTGCTGTTTATTGCCTACGGAATATATCCAGTCTATGCCCTGTGGGGGACCTTCTAAGTATTAGACCGGCGTACAGGTTTTTCTGGTACTTCAGTGTACGTCTGAGTGTCATTTTACTTGATCATTTTTCTTAAATTACATTTAAATTACAGGCGACTATAATAAACACATTGCCTGGTAGAAATCAACAATTTAAGACGATTTCTTCCTTGCTCAAGGCCTCAACCACATTTCCTGTGTTTTGGCAAACAAATTACCCCTTTGGAAGGGCTTTCAAAATAACCTTGAGGACAAGAAAATAGATGGCATGTGCCGAGTCATCTAAATTCGAACTCTCGACGCCAGCACCTGAAACAAAGCCAGATACCCTTCATGACTCCTTTCTGTAATATTCCATTTGGCAAACACTAATTTTAACGGATTCTCCCACAGCAGGAGGAAGACAGCCATGCAAAGTCTGCTGGAGGTTTCCATGCCAATGGGCAGTCCGAATCGAACCCATGGCCGAACCCTTCAGCTCTGTCTGTGGAGAATATGGAGCACAGAAGACCTAAACTCACCTTTAACAACACGTATGTACTGTGTTTCTACTCAATAAGAAAATTCCTATAAAGCTGACAGTGTTCTATTGGGATCCTAATACGAACATCATAGATATACTATTTATTATTTTGTTTAGGAAACTTGCTAGGGTCACAGGGTGTCAGGTTAGGACTAGACGTCTAAAGTGAATCTGGACTTGGATCCCACAGGACAAAACAAAAAATTGTGCACAACAATTTTTTTTTCTTTTATCCCTTATGAAAAACAATAATGGTTTTACTATAGTAGTTCATAGTAACTGTGGTTATCTTGCAGGTAAAAATGATTCTCTTGAACTATTAAGGTATCGTATGGTAACTTCACTGTGAATCGAGTGGCCCATGGTGGCGGTAGACCTTGTCACTGTATCTGTGTGCATTCAAAATGCCATCAGTAAAATCCAAATCGTTGTCCATTATGGCTGCCCATACCATAGCCCCACCTCCACCATGAGCCACTCCTTTCACAAGGTTGACATTCACAACGAGGCCCTTTGGTGGACATTTCTGCAGTCAGCATGACAACTGCATGCTCCATCAAAAAGTGACATCTGTGGTATTGTCCTGTGATAAAAATGCACATTAGAGTGGTCTTTTATTGTGGCCAACCTGAGGCACACCTGTGTAATAATCATGTTGTCCATTCAGCATCTTGATCTGCCACAACTGTGAGGTGAAGGGATTAACTTGGCAAAGGAGAAGTACTCACTAAAACAGATTTAAACAAATTTTTGAATGGTATTTGAATGAAAAAGGCCTTTTCTGTACATAGAAAAAATTCTTTAAGTTCAATTTATGAATAATGGGGGCAAAAACAAATGTGTTTATATTTTTGTTCAGTATAGTTACCCATAATTTTACCATAAACTATCATGGTATCTTAGTTTATGTTATGATACTGCCATGGTTTTACTATGGTACTTAATAGTAAGTATGGTTATTTCATAGGTAACCATGATTCTACCATGAACCTCTATGGTATCTGATATGTGTCTACTTTGAATCTGTTTTTGATTTCTTATTGTACAATAAGGCATAAACCATGGTTAATTTTTGTAAGGGGTGTGGATGTTAGTGATCAGATAAGCTCACAGGACTAAACACACCTTGTCCGGTACATTTCTAGCTTTTATTTATGGTTTTCTGGTGGTGCAGGTGTTTCTGTATCAGGGTTGTTTTCCAGTGAGAGTAATGATGGAGGTCATATTCAATTAATTAAAACACTTTCCTTCCAATCCACGTTTGAAGCACTAAATAGATACGGATACGGACATTAGCATTGCTTTGAACTCCTAGTCTGTATTTATTTACTTAACTAGCTAACTAGCGTACCATTAGTTATGACATTACATTAGGTACCAATTTTAAGGGTTGTTAATTAGGTTTCCAGGCAACCAAAACATAAGACTGGAGCCTTTATTTTTTCTGATGGACTAGCTAATATGATTTGACCACCTCTGGGTCAAGGTCTAAGAATACTACAAAGCTAAAACATGCTAATGAAAGGTGATTTAATGCTTAGTGATGGGAAGGAGTTCGGTCTTCATTTGAAGATGGCCAGTGAGTCGGCTGTTTGGACGTCCAGGGGAAGTTAATTCCACCATCTTGTTTTCAGTACAGAGAAGAGACTTCATTGTGTGGTGTGTCAGGTTGAGGGAGGTTGCTATGTACACATGCTTTTCCTGATCCCAGGTTATATATTTCCTTTTCCACAGTGTTCACAATGCGGACTACTACATGCAGGAAGCCAAGAAACTAAAGCACAAAGCTGATGCATTGGTAAGCTCGGCCTTTCTTCTAATCTCTGTATCCCACCGCCTTCCAACGTCCCTGACTAATTTCCTCTTGTGATGCCATCAACACATGTCAAAGTCAAATTGAATCCAGATCAAGTATAAGGAGTGGTATAAGAGCGGGAGGACAGAACTACACCCCTTTGTCAGTTTTAATTGCCGCTTTTAATTGCATGCAGAAAACCACTGACAGTGAAAAGAACATTCCGGAGCGAAGACCTTTACTGAAGAAGCTCAGAAAGAGCTCTCCTAAAAGACTTCAAAGAAAAGGATCATGATTTACTAAACATCTTGTCGCAGCCCTAATGATCCACTTCCAGCAATTATATCACACAGTGTTGTCCTTTATAGAAAGTTGCGTCCAGTCCGTCATAAATCATCGGGGTGATGTAAAAACCTGGTCATGAATACACAGTAAAGGGAATTGATTGCCCGTGTTGCCGTGGTGTAATTGCCAGAATGTAATGAATCTCGGGCTGCAGTCTGGCTCGTATTAAAGGGTTTATTTGGAAATGGATGGAAGCTGTTCAAGGGGTGCCTGCTAAGACAAGTGGTCAGTAAATCTGTTTTACATTCTTCCATGCATGAAGTACGGGTTAGGAATTGGTTTTCCTAGAGGTGCAGTGGATAGCGCTGTTGATGGCTGATGAAAACCGCCGTGTAAGTAGACTAATCAGTAATGTAAAAGGATACAAAAACTGTACAGCTAATTTATATATCACGAAAATGCAAAGGTGTGCATGCTACCCCAGATAACTATTTTTTGTTCCCAGAATGTTTTTGGTTCCAGGAATGTTTCTTTGGTTTTCCTATGCTTTAGTTTTTGGTTGCATATTTTCCTAATGTTTGTTACCTTTGGGCAACTATTTGAGAACATCCCAATTTCAGAAGTATTAACATTCCTCTATTCATTGCAGTACAAGAAATCTTTGTTAAACCTTAGGACAACATTCAACATTTATTTAAATTTTGAGAGAAGGTTCATATAAAAGAAGACCATCTGCATTTGTGGGCAGTAATGAACACAAAACTCTATAAATGTTAAAGTTCATAGTGGGGTGAACCACAAAATGGTGAAAGACGAGGTATTTATTAGAGGTAGACATCAACATTATTACAAAAAAATACATTTAACTGGAATTTTTAACTGGAAAAAGCTGGAATCAGATTGTGTTCCATACAACAACATAAGGATTGTTAATGGACATTAAATATGTCACACAGAGAAACTGCTATAATTAATTATTTTGTTTTTTAGTGACGGTCTGACAGACATTCCTCAAACTGACACTCTTTAGCATTACAGCTCATGATTGTAATTGAAATAAATAGAGGTGCAACGGGTAGCGTTATTGATGACGCTATGAACCTCCATATAAGTAACCATGGCAACAAGACTGTAGTAAATCAAGTTTTGTGTAAATGTTTTTTTTTGTTTGGTTTTTTACGATTTACAAAAATTGTGTCATTGTTTAGTACGCATGTGCAAATGTTGAATGCCAATCATCACTAAAATGCAAAGTTCTTGTGTTTTTTTTAATGTAAATATAATGTTAACATTGGTTTTGGTTATGGAGCATTTTATTACTTGTTACCTTTGGAACCATTGGAGACTTGGAGTTCTATTTATTTTTTTCTAAAAATTTTAAGCCTATCAACATTAATATCTACATTATTTAGTCTTATTCTTATACACGACTGTACTCTTGGAGAATCTGAATGTTTTTTGAACGTATCAGATTTTTGAATACATTCCCTGTGTAAATAATTAAAGCAATGATTTAAGAATAATTGAATTTATATCCAGCTATATCTGAGACCTCAATGCTCAACAGTATTTTCAAAGTCAGTTTCATGACATCATGCTGTATTTTTTTCTTACACAGAGTAAAAACTGAACTACTGTCTATTCCTATCATCGCATTTATTCTCATCTGTTTACACTTGATTGCTGTCTCCCTATTCCGCCTGTACAGATGGAGAAGTTTGGCAAAGCTGTCAATTATGCAGACGGCGCTCTCTCCTTCATCGAGTGCGGCAATGCCATGGAACGAGACCCGTTAGAGGCCAAGTCGCCGTACACCATGTACTCGGAAACTGTGGAGCTCATTAGGTCAGTGCTGCCAAAAGCCAGCTTCTTATCTCGCTCTCTCTCTCTCTCTCTCCCTCCCTCTTCCCTCCCCTCTCGCCCTCCAGCACGGCCACCCTACCTGCCATGATTAAAATAAAAGCGATGATTGCCATTAGGGCCACCGCAAGGCAACTCCACGCTACAAGCCGTGCAATTAGCAGCCCTTGTTTTATTAATGTCACAGAGAATGAAAATAGATGGACCTCGAAGCTCATCAGCGCACTCGGCAAATCAGCTGGCGGTGATTGAAATCGGAGCTCAGAGGAAACCGTGTGTAGTCGTGCACACACATGCATGCACACACACACACACACACACACACACACACACACAGAGAGAGAGAAAGAAGAATCGCTCGTACTATAAGCAAGTTGTGTTAGAGCATTAAAGCATTTCATTTATGCTGAAAGGGAAATGATATTTTGGTAATTCTCCATTCTATAATCATTAACAGTATTACAAGCAGCAGGGTCATTTTAAGAGGCGCTTCATAGACAGAAAGAAACTACTGCAGATATTAGATGTCTCACTGCTTCCGCTCATTAAGTCGCTTCGGTTTGTGTCATTTAAGGTACGCGATGAGGTTAAAGAACTTCACCAGTCACTCAGCCACGCTGCCGGAGAAGAAATTAGCCGTGTTGTGGTGAGTTTGAGTTTTTCTCTCTGTGCGCATTACATCATATTACAGAGTATCACAGACCCCTAGAAGATTCTGATATCAAAGAACAGTAGAATTCTCGATTCTCATTGGTTTTAAGTGTCTGATTTGATGGTTTATTATGAATAAACACAAGCAGTATATCCAAAAGTGCAATGCAAAAAAAAACAGGCAAGGAGTCAGATGATCAGCAAAGAACAGACTCTAGGTGATATTCAAATACAGAGCAGGGGGTCAAAAATTATGAAAGACAGGACAAGACAAAAGGCTTGGCAAGTCAGAAAACTAAATTTACACTGGATGGGATGGAGCAGGACGTGGAGCAGACAAGACTTTGAGGTGTTATTTATTGTGCTATAAAAGCAGCTCTGACACCACTAAATCCAACACCAAGGTACAAACTATAGTAATCAGAATCACTATATACAGTATGTGCATGTATTTATGTTCATATATGTAAACTGTCTATGGGAATTGTGCCTTATTGAGTAAAAAAAATTTCAGAAATCAAAACTTATTAGAATAGCTGTGTAATTTCCTCAAAACTGTACAAAACTATTAGTTTTATACAAAAGTGTATAAAACTATACTAAAAGGCTACTATT
>JAOVVF010000001.1:26450798-26461635 GCA_028565595.1 Duopalatinus emarginatus | reverse complement strand
TGGTCTGGGCAGCCAGTCTGTGCTACACCAATAAGGGTCCTTGGGCAAGACTCCTAACACTACGTTAGCCTACCTGTTATACCAATAACCTTGTAAGTCAATCTGCCAAATGCCGTAAATGTAAAACGTAAATGTTTATGTGTTTAATATTATACATTTTGGGGTAAAAGGTGGCAGTAATTTTGAAGCCAATGTTTTACAGAAAAAAATCACTAATTTTAAACTTTATAAATAGCAATAATATTTGAATTAAAGAAACCTATACAGTTATTCGACTAAATATATAACATATGCTTGCTCATTTTAGGAAAGGTGCCATAATGTGAAAAATTATAATAAAATATATTTCTTAAAAATATATAAAATATAAATAAATATAAATAAAATTATATTAAAAAAATATATTCAATATTATGTGTATGCTCATTTTACTAAGGGTGCCAATAAATTTAAAACCAGTATTTTGCAGATAAAAGCCACTTATTTTATTTAAAATCCACTATTTTATTTTACTTAAATTTTTAAGTGAAATATATTGTATTTAAACAAGACTATACAGTTTCACAAACTCAAAATGTCCCTCGTTAAATATTCTGCTCATACAGTCATAAAATCATGGCCATTTTAATTTAATTTAGGTACCAATAATTCTGAACCTGACTGCATGTTTTGTTTTGGCTTTTTTTCCATCAGAGTTCTTTCAGGAGTTGGACTCATTGATGGAGCCACTGACGCAGCACAGCAGCATGACTGACCTGGTGCGCTACATCCGCCAAGGACTGCACTGGCTCCGCATCGAGGCCCATTTGTTATAGTGCTGGAGCTTTTCACTGTGCTCTCTCACTCTCTCTTTCTCTCTCTCTCTCCTGCTCTCCTTCTGTCTTTCTCTCACTCCTGCCACTCCTTCCATCACTTCCTCCTTCCACCAGCACTGCCGTCTCAGAGTTGAGGAACGAGTGGAAAATGCGAGGTGCTGAACGATTGTCTGGAGATTTAGAGCACTTTGTAAAGGACTGCAAAGAAGTCTTCTGTTTGCAGCTGTTACGCGACGGGAGGTCATGTGACTCAAACCAGGGCAGATCGTTGAGACGGGACAGTATTGTAATTTTTGAATCTGCTCTCTCGTTTTTGTACAGTGTACATTATTTCCTATAAAGTGAAAGGAAGGGGCGAACAGGTGCCCATTGTGCAATCCTTCTCTATGTCAGTATTGTTTCTTTGTATTACATGTCGATGGCTTTATAAAACGATTGTGAAGGACTGGGGGGGAAGGGGGGTCAAAGGAGTAGCATAATATGTTTTAAAACGTCAAACTAGATCCATCTTTTAGAGGAAAACTCCACCCTGAATCACTTGAATATTTATATTTATAATGAATTATAACCGTTTGCTCATCAGTCAGGTCATATTTATTTTGTTATGTCTTTAAACTAAATGGTCTTAAACATTGGCCTCCTACATTACCCACAATGCTGCCTATAGACACTTGTGCTGGTCAGATTTTATCTCCATCTAATGACTGATGTATCAAAGCTGTCCAGCTCTCTCAACTCCTCAACAGGTCAAATCAGGTTCCAGTTTTTCATACTAATGCACCATGTCATATAACGTATGTCTTCTCCACTTCGTCAAATTTGGACCTCTTATTAATACACTAAAGTGCCAGGAAAACAGGACATGTCCTCGACAAGCTTGAGGAAATATTCTGTACGCAACGAACGCCATACTTCCTGGAGAACAGTCCACTATTCTGAGATCTGGTGACTTAATGGAAAATATCAAAACCCCAAACCCAGTGTTCCTCGTCTCTAGACGTGTGTGGTGGTGTGAGGCAAAACTCATTACAATGAATGCAGGAAAAAAACGTGTGTAACTCTTCAAAAAGTAGCCACACAAAGCGTTCACCTGTCAGAGACGCATGTCTACAGTGGAACGCCAGCTAAACAAATTCCATATTATTATAAAGCTTCCACCGATGACTATCAATTTATATATGCACCGGCAGACACAACCAGTCATGCGCATAGGTGGCGCTATTATGTATTTTGCATAGGCTCTTCTGTACTGGTTTTTCTGGCACTTTAATGGCTGAAAACACACCAGCACTCACAGTTATAAGTGAAAACGCTGCATCAACCAACAGTTTAGCCCTAGACATGCTAAACACGCTAATAGGAATTCTTTTGAAATAAATATAAAGTGTTTCAGGGTGGATTGTTTTTCTTTGAATTCCCTTTTGAACTTTTGAAATTCTATGGTGCCATAGTAACGACTAATATATAACCCTCACACTGGTTTTATTCCGAGTTTTATTCTAAGAAGACCACATGTTTAAAAATTGTCGGACGTGCAGTTGACTTGTCCAACACACACACACACACACACACACACACACACACACACACACACACAAACAGGACAGTGGCGTCTCCTTGACTCAACAGCTCTTTAGTCTTTCCGATATGTACCATACTGACTGTGTTCTATGACGTCTCTTACTATTCGATGTTTGCATGTTGACAGAGAGTGTTATTAGGTAGTTCGAAGAGAGTCCAAACATCATCAAAAATTATTCAGAACTGTGCTGTTTATTCTTTTCGTCAGTTTCTGTTCCACATCTTGTCGATTTTTCCTGTGCAGGCAGCTTTTAATCAGCTCTGTTGTCTTTACTTACAAAGACTTTAGTGCCTACTGTAGTCT
The DNA here is from genome assembly GCA_028565595.1 of Duopalatinus emarginatus. Lineage (NCBI taxonomy): Eukaryota > Metazoa > Chordata > Actinopteri > Siluriformes > Pimelodidae > Duopalatinus > Duopalatinus emarginatus. The sequence continues at coordinate 26,458,935 of JAOVVF010000001.1, read as the reverse complement.
GACATACATCCCCTGAGAACAGATACATAATTTGATCTTGTAGCTCACTAATATAAACATGTCTAGATGTCTAGACGTGTTTTTTTGTTTTTTTGTTTTTTTTTTATAACACAGTGGACTTGCCCTTATTTTGCTGTTCATTATCAGTAGTACGCTGTTGGACATGCTGTCAGTGAGATGTTTCTCCATGCTCTTCTGTTCCTGGTTGATCAGCGTAGGCGTGCATGAACGTGTGAAAGGTGCGCATGACGTGAACGGATGACCGCGGTCAGGTTCTCAGTGCCAGCATCAGTTTCCATTAAGCTTATAGGTTTCACTGAGTGTCTTGACGTGTGTGAGAGTGTGTGTGTGTAAAAGAGAGAGAGAGAGAGAGAGAGAGAGAGAGAGAGAGATGGTGGTGTATGTGTGGGCGTGAAAAGTGAATTTCACCAAGAATATACAAAAGTGCCTGCGTATGCAACAAGAATTTATTAGAGTCTATATTTAAGAACGAGAATGAATTGAAAAATCTTTCCATACCATATTGGTATATTCGATTTTCTTTTTCTTTTTCATACCACGATTATTTATTTGTGTGCTTTATACTAGCGATGGTGATACCTGATTTTGCTTTTAAAAAAAAAATTGTTGCGATAATGACATTGAAGCGTTTCTGATTACGTATGAGTGCTCTGATGATGCTAGAAACGTCTCAGCCTTATTAAACAAAAAAATTTGCCCCGAGTCAGAAAAAAAAACAACTTTAAACCAGACCTATAAAAACCAAGCTCCACAGCGTTACAGCTAGCAGCAGTTTAATGTCTTGCTCTCTTAAACTCACACAAAGTTGTAGTTGTTTTAACTCGCCTTAAAGGAAAATTACGAGCATTAAATCAACATCCCAGAGTCTATGTGTGACATCCTTGCAAATATTCGGTGTATTTTGGAAGCCAGTTTAAGAGCGGAGGTGTTCGTTTATCCTTCCGTCTTGATTTGTGGATCTTTACACAGAGCCGTATGTGTTTCGTCACACAGCACCGGGCCTGAAATTCCCATATAATTCAGCATAAATCCAACCGATTCATCTTAACCGTCTCAAAATAACTTCCCATAAACACCGGTTTTATTACGTGAGCTCTAGAAAACACTGACTCACTCATTTCCTGCTCTTGAAAGTGTTTGAGAAGCTGTTTCACAAATCCACAGGAATTTGTGTTTAGAGGTAATTTATTTATTAACGGATTATACGTCATACGAAGTCTATTTCTGGTTGTGTTAAGTATTGTGGAATTGTTGTAGCAGCTACTCTATAAACACGTACTAGCCTCTCGTTTCTTTCCCGTAAAGAAATTATTAGGTTAATAAGGTCTAAAAAAAAAAGCACTACAAAAGTAAAGAGAAAGTTGCCCCAATATAGCATAAAGTTTTACTTTCAAGTAATTAATTGCAAATAATTATTCCAATTTTTTGTCCTCTTCTACCAGAGCAATTTATCCACATTTTGTGGAGCGTCCACAAAACAAATGATGTTCTGTTATCACCTACATTGTAGCAGTGTATATAAACAGTCGTTCCCTCGCTAACATCTGTTTTTTCCTCTCTTGACATAAATAAGCCTAAACAAAGTAGCTTATTACATTACTGAGGAACCAGAAAGTCCAAACTCCTCCGTCGTGAAGATTTTCCTATTGCTCATTAGCAGCAGTCTCACTAGACGTCTCTAAATAAGCAGTACATTCGGCTGTGGCCATGCTGTCATTGGGCTAATTTACATTGAATTCATTACATTACGATAATAATTGATCACTATAGAGCTTACCGTCCTGTTTTATTATATTATAATATGCAGCTGTAACCACTGTATGTTACATGGCTGGATATACACAGATCAGCTATAACATTAACATCAAAAAAACCACTGGCAGGTGAAGAAAATAACATCAATTATCTTATTTCATTGGCACGTCAAGGTGGTTGGTTATGTTAGACAGCAAGTAAACAGCCAGTTCTCGAATCCCATGTGTTGAAAGCAGGGCAAAAAATACAGGCACGCATAAGGACTTCAGCAATTTAGACATTTTTTGACGGCTAGATGGCTAGGTTAGAGCATCCCCAAACCAGCAGGTCTTGTGGGTTTGACAGAGGTACCAAAGGTGCTTCAAGGAAAGACAACCGATAAACCAGTAACCAGGTCATTGGTGCCAAAGTCTCACTGATATGTGTGGGGGTGAAGGCTAGCCTGTCTGGCTCGATGGTGCCACAGATACAATATATTGCCAAAAGTATTTGCATGAATGCCCCCATTTTTAATCTATAGGGTTTAATATAATGTCTGCCCACGTTTATAACAGCTTCAGTTCTTCTGGGAGGCTGTCCACAAGGTTTAGGAATGTGTTTATGGGAAAGTTTGACTATTTTTCCAGAAGCGCTTTTGTGAGATCAGACACTGATGTTGGACAAGAAGGCCTGGCTCACAGTCTCGGCTCTGATTCATCCTATTGGGTTGAGGCCAGAAGTTCTTCCACACCAAACTGGCTCATGAATATCTTTAAGGACCTTGCTTTGTGCACTGTTGCACAGTCATGTTGGATCAGGAACAGGCATTCACAAAATGTTCCACAAAGTGGAGCATGAAATAGTCCAAAATCTCCTGGTCCAAAACGTGAAGAACAACCCCACACCATTATCGCGCCTCCACCAAACTTTACACTTGACAAGTACCGTTCTCCTAGCAACCACCAAACCCAGACTCGTGCATCGGATTGGCAGATGAAGAAGCATGATTCATCACTCCAGAGAACACTCGACATAGGCTTAGATGTAGCTGCTTGGTCATGGAAACCCATTCCATGAAGCTCCCTACTCAATCTGCAGTTGGTGCAATATGTGCCTCAGCATCCCCTGACCCCGCTCTGTCATTTTACATGGCCTACCGCTTCCTGGCTGAGTTGCTGTCATTCCCAATCGCTTCCTTTTTTTTTGTTACAATACCACTGATAGTTAACTGTGGAATATTTAATAGCAAGGACACTTCACAACTGGAATCTTATCATCTTATCATCTTAACATCTGAATTCAATGATTTGGATGGTTTAGTGAATACTTTTGGCAATAATTGGGACCACAGTACACCTTCTAAAGTTTTGTGATGCCTGTGTCTCGATTAGAATCAGAAATGTTTGGGCAGGTGGTTTAATGCTATGGTTGGTCAATCTATTGCAAATCTATTGGAACAAAGCAAACTTAACTGCAAATGGTGACATCATTGCAGTACAAAAAGACACCAGAAGTAAACCGGAATGTACGTGTACATACTACTAATACATACTAATAGTGTCTCAGTGTTTGTAGACAAATGTGAACGAATTACCCTGCAGCACTTGGCAAGATATACAACAATCGCAAGGGGCCACGAATGTACGACAAACGACAGTTCATTTTTGCCCTAAAATGTTAGCAAATGGTGAAAAATAATCCATGGCTCTGCCCCATGACTCAAATCTGCCCCAAATTAGGGGCAAATTGGTTATTCTTTGGACAAGCTACACCCCCAAGTCCACCAAGGTTCATGACAATCGGCTAAAAAAACAAACAAACAAACAGTACAGTTGTTGCGAACTGATACACAGGGACAGTTTCTAAAGTCATCAGAAGCACTTTTGTACATATCCATTTTTACATTAACGTCAATCACGATGCCTTGAGACTAAAGGAAGCATGTAAGGAAAAACATGGAGCAGTTATTCCCGGTCGTGTTCAGTCTCGTTTTGTCTCCTTATGTACAGTACTGAGTGGTGCTCCATCTTTCGTGTGTTCGGTGTTAAACATTGTGTCAGATCGAGGTGTTGCGTTTGACCTTAACCGAATCTGTTGCCTTGAAGCGTTCGCAGATTTACATAACCTCTTATCCGCTGTGGGTTCATTATTCAGAAACCCTCCTGCTACTTCATTACGTTTCAGTTGAGTTCGTTTCGAGCAGTGTGTTTTCCTTCCGTCCCTGTAAAGCCATGTGTACAGCTCATCATACACTAAAGGGATCTTTCTGAGAAAAGACACACATTCGCTTTACTCTGCTTCCTGTTTTAAAGGGACTGTTTGATATTTTTTTTTTCCCACAATGTATTCATGATGTCTGTGTGCGCAGTTATGACAGTTTCTGAGCTTACAGTAGCATATTGAAAGGAAGCCTAGAAAAAAAAATCAGCATTTTCCAATGAATATTGCATTCATTTGTTGATTTTATTCAAATGGATCAATAAAGATTCCATCAATTTTCTTGTAGTATCTCTATTACGTATTTCCTACATTTCCTACATGTGATTAGCAAGATGTTTAGTTCGATTGTAAATGTTTCTACAACTGTATAAAAAAATAAAACATATAACTTTCTTTTTTTTTTATTTTATCAGTGTAATCATTATATATGGCTTCAGCTCAGCCTCATGTATAAGTCTGCACTTTTTCATTATGTTAATCGTTATTAACACTGCAGGAGGGGAAAGAAACGAGTGCACATGAAAACTTCTGATTCTGGATTCAATAGGAATTTAAACATAAATGTGGAAGCATCCCTTTAATGTGAATTAGTAACGCCCATGGAATAAACCAAACATATATTAAAGACCTATCAGAAGAGTGAAACCCCACATTTCGATAGCTTTTGGGTAAATCAAACCGTTCCAAAGAAATGTGGTTTTGGCCGCATGGAAAATTACAGGACGACGTGTGTTATCTTTTGGCCTTAGATCTCTATTATTTACTATATGTGATGATATTAATATATATACTGTGTGTAGGTTTTCTACTTCTGACCGCCAATGTCAAAATCTTTTGAACGTTTAACGTTGCCACTTGAGACAGCAGAAATTTTGATGTATTAAACCTACACGTAATAAAATAAATCCATGAAGTGCTTCACTGCTCCCATTTGCCTGAAGGATATGACTTGATATAATGAAAGAGCAGGGTTTCTACTCCGACTAAATAGCTTTTTTGTCTCATTGGGGTCCTGACTATTTAAGCTGTACAATTAATTAACTCCAATGACTGAAGATATCAATGTTCTGGCATGCTGTAGAGTTTAGTCCTTCCTTTTTCTTCTTTTCCGTTTCTTTTCTTTGTACATAGCAGGGGCACCTGCACATTTCTACATGTATAGTTGTAAGAATTCATTTTCAAATGCGTTATGTATCAAATAATCTTCCTGCCTGGTTAGCTTTGTATTTCAAATGTGTTGCACAAGTTCAGCTTTTTTTTATTATTATTCTTATTCTTTTTTTTGCCTATTGTATGTTTATTTTATAATAAAATCGACAAATGTAATAAACAAAAAAATGAGATGTAGTTATGCTGTTTTTAAATGTTTAATGTCTGTATAAAAAAAGCTGAATAAAAAAAAAATGGTATAAGCCAAATCAGAGCGCTTTACAGAATTTTTGAGTGTAAAACAGAATCAAAGTGTAAGTGAATTATTTGCCTACACAGAGGAACGTGACCTCCGAATTTAACCCACCTGTGCCGTAAAAAAAATCACACACCAGTGAACACTAGGGGGCAATAAACACACACGCGGAGCAGGGGGCAGCCCAAAACCACGGTGCCTGTGGAGGAGTTGGGGGACTTTGGTGCTCTAGTCATGTCTTTGGTGCACCTTAGTCATGTCTTGCCCTGTGCAGGAATCAAACCCAGGACCTTCTGGACACAAGACTGGTTCCCTAACCACTAGTCCAAAGCTGGCCCACAATCAATAATAAATGCTAAAGCACAGAGTCCTTAATTAGGGCTTACAATCCTATGTAAGTTTGCTTGATTGCTTGATCTCTCTCGTACCGGCAGGAAGCCTATCCATGAAGCCTATTCCTGTGCTTTCTCTAAGACACCTGATGCTAGCCTTCAGATATTTCTGAGCTACTACTCAAGCAAGTTCAGTGGCCGGAGTAATTTTACTCAGAGTATTCATGAGTGCGCACACCCCCATGACTCTACAGCTAGCATCGCTGTATTGACATGAGAGAAAGTGTATGCCACCCCTTCCCTTCCTGAAAGCATGGCTAATTTTGTTAACTGGACTCCCGGCTGTAACATCACCCAGGATTCAAACTCATGATCTCCAGATAATATGGCAAAAGTTTTTTTCCCCTGTTGTGCCACTCAGGAGCTAATAAAGTTACTCTGTTATTTTTTTTTTTTTACAGAAAATTTAATCAACAATACAGCATTCCAACAGGAGGTGCCAAAACATTTGCATACAAGAACAAAAAAAAAAAAAACCTTTGATCTGTTTATGGTAATTGTTCTGATGTTAGCACAAAGTCACACAGAATTTATTATATGCATCCCATTTACGTAACAAGTGCCTATGTTCACACACACTACACATTTTCATATAAATTAGCCTATCATAATGTGAGTGCATTCTTTAGGAAATTAATGACTCTGACATATTTATTCATCACACGGAAAATTTGCGTGCTCGAGCGTTCCTGATTAATATATTACATGCTTCTACCTCGTCATGTTACTCCAAGCTTCTGCAATTTAGAAAGCTTCCTTTTCCCCTTTCGGCCAGTTAGGAATTCTACCTCCTAAATAATGTCCCAATTTGCGTGTCCAAGACCTTTTATTTACTGAATCCTGGCTTTTCATTTCTCCTTGCTGACACTTTAGATTTATTGATTTAATTGCCCAAGGTAACCATGCAATAAAATCATTGCGAAGATAAATTTCCATGGCACCGTGCACGGTGGAGGTAATTTTTCAGCCGCCATAGCTACATGTCCGCGGGTCACAGGTGTAAATTTATAAGTCAAAGTCTCTCATTAACAGGATGCTGTGGAATCATTTGAGTGCTGAAATTTGTAATGGTTTTACGAGGAGGATTTGAGTGATGGGGCCCCCTGAGCTGGAGCTTTGCTAATTGACAGTTCCAGGAATAACTGTTCCTCTCTGGCAGTCGAGGGAATTAAAAAAAAAAAAAAAAGAAAAAAAAAACTTCATGTCTGGGCAGCTACTGTAATCGTGACATATGCAGAATACTAATGGAAATGTCAGCATTTTAGTCTGAAGTAGCAAGTAAGCAAGAAGTTGTACAGTTTTTACTGAAAGCTGGGTACTAATTTAAATGTTTTTGGCTCCTCAATGTGGAAACAGGATAAGGTCAAGCTTTTCTTGAGTTGCTTCGTTTCACAGCTTAATTAGCACTGTTTCTACAAATTAAAAAAAAAGTACAAATTGTACTTTCAGGGTAACAATCTGTCTGATTCAATTTGTTTATTTAAATTCCAGGTTCACAAATTATAAAAAGCTTTGACAAAATAAAAGTTTACACAACACCAACATTAGTTGGTAGAACAAATCCTGAAGTAAGTTACATTGGTTATATTTTAAGCTAAAAAGATGCAATCTCTTTTTTAATCAAAAATTAGACACAATAATAATTAGTAAAGTATACATCAAACATGGGATGGGCTACAACAAACTTATTTCCTGTTATAAGGCTCTAATATTTAAACCTAGTTAGCTAGCTAGCATTGAAAAGTGTCGCTTCCAGAAACAAACAGCGGATTATTTTCATGTACCTGGGGTAATGTGTTTCATTTACATTTACATTTAAGGCATTTGGCAGACGCTCTTATCCAGAGCGACTTACAAGTTTATTGGTATTACAGGTAGGCCAACGTAGTGTTGGGAGTCTTGCCCAAGGACCCTTATGGTGTAGCACAGACTGGCTGCCCAGATCGGGAATTGAACCCAGGTCTCTCACATGGGAACCCAATAATGTTACCACTGTGCCACACCAACCAAATTTGATTTTACATGCCACAGATTTCTCATAAAAATATTTCCAATAAGTAGCTACTAGGGCCGGCCCAAGCCTTTATGGGGCCCTAAGCAGATTTTCATTTGAGGCCCCCCATACCCTCTCCGACCGCCTCTGCATATCATTCAATTACCTTTCTCCCTGCGCCAGAAAAAAACAAAACAAAAAACAAAAAAAAGTGGGAGGCCTAAAGCGGGAGCTGTTTATTTATTTATTTCAGTTTTATTTTATTTTATTAGAGCGATTTGCCCAGAGAAAGATTTTGTGCAATACGCTGAAGTGCCCGGGCTTTTATCGTCCACCCAAGTGGTGCATATTTGCGTTTGCCCAACAGTGGCA
>JAOVVF010000001.1:26428859-26439291 GCA_028565595.1 Duopalatinus emarginatus | reverse complement strand
ATATAATATTCACTTTTACCTGTGTAATACCATTTCGTTTTATTATTCAATGTTATTTTTAAAATATATTTTTTTTTATCATGATATCTTGGTGCTTTTGGGGGGCCCCTGGTGGCATAGGGGCCCTAAGCGTCCGCATATTTCGAGTATGCCTCGGGCCGGCTCTGATCACAAGCAATTAAAGATTCATTCATTAACATGTTCTGTTCATTCATTCATGTTTAGTACTTGCCTGATCAGTGTTGCAGAATTTTGAAGTAGACTAAATGTTTTTTTATTTGTATTATTTTTTGCAATTTGTTTGGAATTCAAAGCAACTAAATTGTTAAAACAGACAGTAGACATATTCAGATACTGAGTTACAGCCCGAACATATAGTGTACACTATAAAACTTGCGCATGTCTAAAATTAACCCAATGTCCCACATTTTAAAAAAATGATTGTTTAAAAAACTCATGACCAATGTACAAAAAGTATGAAGTATGATAATAACCATGTAGTAGATATGTTATTAGGCTATAAGATAATAGTAAAACTTTTGTAATATACATCCATAGATTTGATTTCTAGATAACAGTAGTAAGGCATTGTTAATACTTTCTACATGGTAACACTAACATTAACTTAAGAGGCAAGGGCTGTGAGTGGCAGGTCCCTGACTACATCAAAGGCACCATGATAAACTACTCTTGACCTCCACAGTTTAAAGGGCAAAGAAGTCGTGTTGTGACATATACAAAAAGTGCAGGGGGTTGGGGTTTGTAACATGTGCCAAAAGCTTATTTAAGCATCCCTGTGATTATTACCGAGCGCTCTGCAGTTTATCTCTGTTGGTTATACGGCATGTGATGTATGTTAACACAATGCCACTATTTTTAAATGTATCTGTTTACGGGTCCAATTTTCAGTATTTGAATTTGAATTTAAGTTCTAAGTTGGCTTGGTCTAAACTGTACAGGGTTATTTGCTTTATTATCAGTATTATCTGCTCTTTTATGAAAATAAGTAGTAAATATAACAAACAACTTTTTGTACTGACAGGACTAATGTCTAGCATTACTCCATTCGAGACACCACTGAACACTGTGTATAAAATAAGATAGACCAACCATATAATATCTAAAGAAGTTTAAAAGTCCAACGTTCTATTTTCCTCTGATGAAAGAAAAAATATTTTACAGTTAAAAGCTTACTGTAGAACGTCTTCTTCCTTCAGTTTGAATTATAGTTACATGGTATTTACAGGTAATGGAAGGTGAGTCATTTTATATAAAAGTGTCTTTCAGATGAATGTAATACAGGTAATGTATTGTATATAAGGTACAATGCATATTTTTTTGACATTGTAAGAACAGATTTTCACAGAATACTGTGGAATTTCCAGATTTCCACAAAATATAAAATAGTCATTTATATTTAAAGTACTTATTAAATCTGTTGTAGTAAAACTAACTAATACATATTTCACCCAATAAAAAAAAACATGCTTGTAGAAAAACTAGCACTTTGACTTTTACATACATAGCCATCATCTCTTCATGATGTTTGGCTGAACGGATGAGTCAGGCGTTCGCTGTACTCATGGTGCTCTGTGGGTTTGTCAGCGGACAAACACTCATGCACACACACACACGCACACACACACACACACAGGCATTTAGAGTGAACAAACAATCTAACATGCATGTCTATGGAGTGTGCGAGGAAACTGGAGTACCTGGAGGAAACCCATGCAAGCTCTGGGAGAACATGGGTTTGAACGACGCGGACCAGGACCGGGAACTGAACCCGGATTATCTTGCTGTGAGGCAACAGTGTTAATCACTACACCACCAAGCCACCCACCATCATGTTAAATTGATGAAAGTTGACAAATTCTAAATTGTAATAGGGTATTTGATTGCATGGGTATTTGCTTTTGTTATCTATGAATTCCGTCCCTATGGACAGCTCCTCAACCTCAGCTGGCTACATCACTCCAATTCATAATTAGTCTACACTAGAAATGTGCACGGCAATAAATCTTATACCATTGAAAAGCCTTTTTAATGGTGCCACAATGAACAATGAATTTGTGGGATCAGCAGTAGAGCTGAGTACGTGGGTGGGCACCAAAGAAAAATTTTCCATCATTGCCAGACAGCTTATTCTGCCATTGACTTGTTTGATGTTTGGTGGACTGGATCATTGAAGTTTGAAGAAACAAGACATTTTCAAATTTTAACAATTTATGTATTTAACAAACAGTTGGATCATAGGGTCAAAGTGTGCAAAATTTCCTATATATTTTTTATATATATATAAAATGCATATAATATGAACAGAGAAGCAGCTTGGTTGAGCTTTTGATCCAAGACAGGAGCAAGTTTTGCTCCTAAAGACAGCACATTGTTTGAAAGGGGAAGAAAAGAAAATGACTGTGTGTTGTCTTGAAGAGTTTGGACAGTTTTGGGTGAATGATCAGTGGAGTTGTACCACTGCCCCCATCTGTTCTATTTGTAGTCTTGCATGTCTCCTAGGGCAAAATGTCCTCGCTGCTGTCTGCAAAGTACATGATTGAGGATACTTAAAAAAAACTCAGATACACACCAGAGATCGTAGTGTGTGGGCTCAATTATCTATCATTTACACTCTCAGTGGATCACTACAGCGGAATGTTGCATGGGCTCTGTAACCCAGAGGAATGCCATCTGCCCTTTTACACAAAGACATACTATTTCAGCTGAGTGTAAATAAGTGTTAGTTGTTTCATGGCTGCCGTGTCATTAAATCATTAGTTCCAGCACTAGAGAGCTAATGAAAGGTCAAGAGTTGATTCTTGTGCATCTGGAGTGTGTTGCTGTTGCTAAATTGCCAAGTAGCAAGTAGACACTGGCAACGATGAACGACTTGGCCAATGATGTGAGACATCCAACGAGTATTTTCAGCCATGGTGGAAAACGTGGAACAAATTATGAGTCCTCTCCAGGCTTCAGCAGCACAGATATGAAAATACACCAGTCCTCGAGGGGTTTAGTGTAAGCTCCAGAATACTGGTAAATCTTGATTAGCCTCAATACCAAAATGTTATGAGCCCCTGGGAATGAAGGTGTGGAGAACCGGAGAACCGCTTGTAATCCATAATGTCCCACCTCCCACCTGTAAAAAGCATGTCCGTGTGGTATTAATGATCACAATCCACATGATCACAATCCACCAGTTAGTTTGTTTGGACATTGCGTGCTGGTGCTTACTTCTGAATTCATCCTAGCATTAATTTGTAAGAGTAAATTTGGCCATTGCATCATATCTAAAGAAAGACGTACTTATACGAATAATTTATAGCAATGAAGTAATTACTAAAGGTTAATCACCTTTAATTAATCCGTATTTAATCATGAATCATCCAAAGCTTTAGAAGCAATGAATTTTATCTAATATCGCTGGCTTAGAAAATACCTTTACATTTCAGCAGGACACTGATGACTAAAGCAAGTACAGAGGTTTTCAGGGCCAAAATGTGGAAATGCTCCTGACAGGCCAAGGTGATTACTCACCCTCAATGCCACCATGCAGCATTCTGAAGAAGAAATTAAAAGTAGGTGCTCTGGTAGAAAATCAGGCACATCTGTGAGTGTTATGTTATGGTCATGGTCTTTGTGTTTGTGACAGATTTTAATTGTGTTAATAGATTATAATTTCTAATTATATGTTCTCTTTATATGGGACCTTGTTTTGAAGTAATTACAGACATAAGGCATGTATGAATTATATAAAAGGCTCCTATATAAATGATTCCTTTATAGTTTTCACCCAATGTAACAGAAATTATAACACTAACACCACATTAACATTAACACCACCTGCCAAAACAGCCACCAAAACTTCTATGGAACACTGAAGGTGTTGTGTAGTATCTGTGGCAACAATGTTAGCAACAGATCCTCTTGTGGGTCTTCTGTGGGATCAGACCAGACAGGCTAGCCTTCACATCCTACTCACGTTAGTGAGCCTTGGGTGTCCATAGCCCTTTTGTCGGTTCACCAGTCCTTGGACCACTTTTGGTAGGCATTAACTAGTGTATACCAGAACAACCCCTACAAGACTTGAAGTTTTGGAAATGCTCTGACAATGTGGTCCACATGTGGTCAAAGTCACTAGGTTCCCTGTACTTGCCCATTTTCCCATTATCTAACATATCAACTATGAAAACTGAATGTTTAATTTTTTCTAATGTATCCCTTAACAAGTAACAAGATAATCTGATCTGAGTTACTCTGACAAGGACTCCTGGCATTATATATATTATATATATTGGCTGAATTAAAGAGAAAGGTTCCATCAAGCACCATTGAGGTTCCTCAAAACCTCATCATCCTTAAAAGTCCTATCTTCAGTAATGATTTAGAACCATCAGTGAAACCACCTTTGAAAGCTAAACCTTTAGGGTTAAATGGGTTTTGGGGTGTTTTAGAGTGTAGCTGCATTAAAAATAATGTTTTCCGCCATTGGAATAAAATTTATAGTGAGGTCATTTTCTGGAAATTGCATCAACCACTTATTGATATACCACAGTGTTTTTAGGGTAATTGGGGCTATATAGGTAGCAACAGCATTTCCAGACTAAATTACTAAATCACTATTGGCCTCTCACTCTTTAATCACTGTGGACCATTAAGCTAAGATATAAAAATATTAATTTAAAAAAGCATTTCCTGTTGACCAGCATTTTTGCTTCTCTCCAAGCCAAAAATGGCTCCAAGACCAGATGCCCTACTGCTCTGATCAATGCAGGGAATAAAATATACACATAAACAGGTTCAGACATTCCAGCAAGCTGAATCCTGAACACAATAAACACACAAATAAAGTAGCCATAGCACTTGTGGCCAACTCTGTGTTTTTCCTGAATGGTCAAAAATCAAATGAGACCCTGGAATGATTTCGACTCTCATCAGAAGAAAAGAAGTTTCCTCTTAATTTGCTGAACGAGCCAAAAGCTCAAGGTCTTGTTTTTGCCAACGAGAAAATACAAATTGGAGGTCGCTGACTGAGAAACTCATTCAGAGTGAAAAGCTCTGTCTTTGATTCATATACTTATTTATTTATATTCATGAAGCCAGCCGAATCTGGAATTATGCATTACCCCCCTGGAGTCCTGCGGTTTTACAACCTAAATCAATTACTAGCGAACACTCACGCCTTTGTTGTTACCTGCCAAGTTCACCGCCACAGGAGACTCAGAACTTTCTCACATGAAGAGATGTACTAACACAAACACAGGAGTTTTTCCCCAAACCTAGAGGCTTTCCAAAGATGAACTTTGCTTTTCCTGGATGAAAAGGTGCTTCTCTGGAGATCAACAGGCACAGCTGCCAGAGATAACAGAGGATGAGGAACAGCCACATCTCTACGCAGAGGTGGATTCACAGATGTGGGAAAGGTGAGGAGAAGATTCTTCCACATGAATGCAGTCTAAGCTGGATTTAAGCAACAAGCCAACACTCATACTGACTTAACATATAAAAACGCTGCTAAGAATAGTCTTTTAACAAAATAGTCAATAATTCAAAGTTAAGTTCATTAAATGTACATGATAATGAATTACACTTTTGTCGATAAAATGTTGATAAAAGAGGGACTTGCTAAATATTATTAAGAATTGTGAATTGATTATGATTATGAATCCAGTTGATTATGAATCCAGTCGTCCAATCATGTGGCAACAGCTCAATGAATAAAGATTCTCAAATTCAATTTCACTTTTTTAGTCAATTGGATTTTATTGCCCATTGTCTGTTTTTAAGGACCCCTGGTACATCTACACCCATCAATGTCCTCCAGTTATGGCCTATTTCAACAGGACAATGACCCAAGACACCAAATTGTGGTTAGAGGAACACTCATCTGAGCCATTCCCACCTATGTCACCAGATCCTGAATATTATCAGACACATATGAGATGCCATGCAATGTGTAGAGGAACACAGAAATCCTACACCTCAGATTATAACATCTGTAACAACTGTATATTAATGCACTCACCCTACTGCTATAGTTTCTACAGTAAGAATTCATTTATAATAAATTATTATCAGATTAATGATATAGTTATATGGTCAAGTTTTCTGGAAGGAAGGAGTCTCCAGTATCAGTGTCCAGTGCCTTGTAACCAAGTATCTTTTCTGCCACAGATAAGTCTACAGGAGAGAGAGGTTTCCAGTTTCTCAGTATTTTTTTTCCCCCAGTTGACTTATTTCAAGCAATTTGAGGTGAGAGGAAGCTGGTAAAGAAACAACTGTTATAGCTGCTACAAGTGATAACAGGACCTGTCAAGACCTCCTCAAGTCCAATATAATCTAGGACCTCTAAAGGTGTTCTGCGGTATCTGGCACCAAGACTTTAGCATCAGATCCATTTGTGGATCTTCTGTGGGATGGGCTAGCTTGCACGCAAGTGACAATTTAGTCCTGGACAGGTAACTCAGATCAGTGATGTGTTGGAAGCAGGAGAAATTGGAAAGCATAACAATTTGAGTGACTTTGACAAGGACCAAATTGTGATGGTCAGATGGCAGAGTCAGAACATCTCCATATTAGCAGGTCTTGATGTGTGTTCCAAGTGTTTAGATGTTAGTACCTACCAAACATGGCCCAGGAAGGATAACTGTTGAGGCAGAGAAAGGGTAATGGATGGCCAAGGTAGGATGACTATCCTGTCTGGTCTGATCCCAGAAGATCCACAGAAGAATCTGTTTGCTAACGTCTTTGCTCCTGATAACACAGCATTCCTTAAGAGATCTAATATATATAATTAAATAACATTAGGTATATTATTAAAGTATGTTAAACATTTCATTTAAATGTAAAAACAAATATAGTGAGGTATGATGCAATCTATTAGTGAAATAATACATTAAGTTTTTCATCACTGATAAGGGAGTTTAAGATGAGGTAATCATAAAGGTCAGTCAGACAGTGAATAAGATGCCGAATCTGTTAACCTCACCTAGCTGCTGTTTATTCTTCTGCATTGTCTTCTTTAGAAGTTCACAAACTGAACTGTGTAGATTGGACAGACAGCAGTAAATCAGCATCATCATTTGTCAGCAGGCGATAAACGTCTTTGCGGGGACCTGATTTGTCAGTAAGCGTCCCACCGTGAATAACTACATCCCGCCTCGACCGTGTGTGTCTCCACTCCAAACGTTTGTGCAATGACAACAGCATTGTTGGGAGTATTAAGCTGTCACTCAGCCAGTCCCTCATGGAGACACATGAAAGCGAGACTGACGGAATTACAAGCCCTTCAGCTCCCACCGAGACTGGCACAGACAAAATCGTCAGGTAGTTGGCAATGAGCACGCCCAAGAGTTATGATTAATTCATCGCCAACCTACATGTGTGTCATACAACACGACAGTCTAATAGGATGTTTCAATACACTGCTGAATAGACAGCTATTCTGCAACATGCTGTGGATACTCTGGAGTTTTATGGTTAGGAAAGAATGGCATCTGCCTTTCTTTCACGTAATGGAAGGAACACGGGTCTGAAGGAGGTTGTAGAGAAAAACCCGTGATTTCCGTTTGCTTTAACATCCAAGTCAGACTTGTCAACAGGCCTGTGTGTTTTGCTAACAGTTCCTCAGCAGTGTTTTGGACTCTAATCCAGCTGCTCCTGCTGAGATCCATCAGCCGAGCCCAGTGCAGAGAGAGTGTGGTCTTCACCACCGCCTGCAGAAAATCATATCAACAGATTTCGCCAATGGCTCAGTGCCTTGTCCTCAAATCAAATCGGGGCTTTTTACTGTTATTGCGGCGGATATTTCACAGTAGATTATGACTTAATCAAGAGGACCTAGCTTTTAAATGTATAATAAAGTGGTTGGATGTGACTGTGGAACAAGAGCCCTTCATCACTGTTATTGTGAGTGTGCTAGGGCAAATATTACTGTTAATTTTGCTCTCAGTCACTCCTGCACAGATATCTGCCTATGAAAAAATATTTTCTGACCTGTTTGCAAAACGATTTTCATACCATTTCCAATTGAAATAGACATCTACTGTCTCTCTACTGTAATTTTGCTTTAGATAGATAGATAGATAGATAGATAGATAGATAGATAGATAGATAGATAGATAGATCTGACTGTACATCAAATCACCGGTTTATATTAATGAACTGATTCTTATACATATAATGTAATATATATAGCATATAGTAGCACATTTATACTACTATTGGCTTATGAAACAGTGAACAGTTTCGCGCTACAGTACCCGAGTGAACGTTCCTTATGATCTGCCATGTCTACTTTGATTAAAAGGTGCAGGCTCTTTGCTAATACCTTGAATTATGTAGGCTACAGCAGTGGGCAGATTTTTCTCCTACCAAGACCTACATTTATAAAACAGCCTTCCAAATAATGTTTCAGTCTAGTCTGAAAACATATTTGTTTAGTCAATCATTTTAAATAGCTTTCCGTAGTTTAAAGTGTAGAGCTGGAGGGTTCATGGGCCTAGAGTGTTTTGGTAAACTGGGATGTTTAGATGCTATCGTCCCCACACTCACTTGTTCACCTAAGTTGGATGGTGGAGTGGCTGGCCACTTTATGTTCCAGGGCACCTTTGTGTCTTCTGGCTTTGCCATATGGTTATGCTGTCATAGCTAGTCCTGCAGGAGTTCCTGCTTGCACATTGTACATTTTCTGTAGCTATGAGATAAAAAGAGCATACCTAATATTTTGTGTTCTATTCTCTACCATATTTTTGTCACCAGAAGATACCAGCCATCCTGATTTCTTGCAGAATATTAAAAGCACTATACAAATAAAATACAACTAAATCAAAATAAATATAGAAAAATCAGTATGGACTGAAAATAAACCCAACGTTGTTTATTTTCCTCCTGTCTTCATGCTCTGTTAGCATTCCGATCATGCAAGATAATCCACTCACAGCTCATTCTTTCAGAATTCTTAGCTGTTTCACATCACTAGAAAAAAAAGCAGGATTAATCGACACAGTCTGGCCAGGTTTCTTCCCCAGAGGGACGACATCTGGCCACTGTTGTTTGGGGAGTTCTGATGACGAGGTGGCATAATGGAAACAAATGAAGGTCTACGAGGATGTCGACAAATCCATATTTTGCTCTGCCTGGCTCCCTGTGGAACACCGGCTCCCTTGATGTGTCTAATCAATCTTGGGCAAGCTGCAGGCATCATCAGTGCCAATTCGGCCGACGACAAAATTGCCATGCCACTCTTGATTAGCAGCATGCAAACAGTGCTGACAACGTAGGACATCCTGTGGACCTCTCTCTCCTCTCTTCTCTTTCTACCTGTCTCACTCTATTTCTGCACTACATTATTATTCGTTGATTTTGTTTTTAAATAGCGCTTATTTTCTGAAGCACATTCAGATAATGTTGAATACTTTTATATGTAAATTGTTCTGTGGATTCAGTCAGTCATTCACAGTTATTATTATGAAGCTAATAAGGAAATTGTCTCTTTATAGATATAAAGCTATTATACAGGATAATAAACACAGGAACACACTCACTGAAACAGCGATAGGGAGTATTTATATTCCCACTCTATCTCGCTCATGAATTCTCAGCACGTGTTGCTGATTTCCTGTCATGTGCTTTTGTTTGTTTTGCCATTTGGCTTGTTGTTTTGGATCTAGTCCTATCTCCGCCCCTGTCCTGTCATTGATTTGTTACCGTATTGTGTTCATCTGTTCTATTGTGTTAATTTCTTGATTAGTTGGTCCTTTTTAAACCCTGCTGTGGCTGAGTATCATAATGAACACTTGTTGATTGTATTATGTGGTCCATGTTTATTGTCTTTCTCCGACTCATCCCCATTTTACTGTATGTTATTATATTAATGTATTTCACCTTTATCTTTTTAATCATATATAAGACAAATGAAAATAGTCAAAGTAGCCGAAATTGAGCCTTTTTTAAATTATTTTCTTGAAACAAAGTAAAAGTCTTCTTAATAAATTCTGAACAATACAGGTTCCTCTACTATAATAATAGATAGGTGGAGTGTTAGATAGAGAAATAGATAGATTAAACATTATTGTCATTGCTCAGTACAAGGCAACCAAATGTCATTAGCATCTACCAGAACTGCAAAAAGTAGTTATGGGCAAAACACAGTGCAAAAACAAAGCAGCATTGTGCAATTATAAAACAGAGTGGTACCAATTGGTAGCATTCTGTGTAATAAATATAAATAAAGAAATATACAGTAAATATGGTATATCACAAATATAAGGTGAAATATATATATATATATATATATATATATATATATATTAGGGCTGTCAAACAATTTCAAATTTTAATCGCGATTAATCGCAGAACACATGTTATGCTAAAAGTACTTGTTAAAAACTGTTGGGACAAGAGAAAATGGTAAGGGAGTTTATTCACTCAC
>JAOVVF010000001.1:26407938-26427605 GCA_028565595.1 Duopalatinus emarginatus | reverse complement strand
ACTCGAGTGAAAATCTAAACAGAGGACTTTTACTTTTACTGGAGTAATATTTTACCTTGGGTATCTGTACTTTTACTTAACTACATGATTTGGGTACTTCATCCACCACTGCATTTAACCTATCAATGCACGCACTAGGGGGCAGTGAGCACACTTGCCTGAAATGCAAGGCAACCCTATTCACGGTACCCGGGTAGCAGTTGGAGGTTAGGTGCCTTTCTCAAGAGCACTTTAGTTGTGACTTTTCAGTACGGAGGATTGAACCAGGGAGACATGGTCTTTTGTTTTTAAAAACTACTGTAACAGTAAACACTGACCCACGGTTGCTTATTTAGAATTTTCTCATGCAACGGCAGCACCATCCAAAAGTTTGATTGTTCTCCTCATGTCGGTGTGTGCTTTCCTCTGAGAGTAGTGTGGGAATGTGTCTGTCTGTGTGTATGCCCTGCAAAGGAACTGGTAAATGTGTTCACTGCCCCCTAGTGTGTGTGTTTCACTGCACAGATTTTTAAATGCAGAGGTCAGATTCCTCTGTGTGTACAAGCACAGTGGTAAATGAGTTCACAATTTGCAATTCACACAAGGGTAAAACTACGGCATAAACAAACACTGTAGGCTTAGGTATGGAGGCTGGTAAAGGAACCAGCCTTGGGATCAGCAAGACGCAACAGATGTGCCCTTGAACAAGGCACCCAACCTCCAACTGCTCCACGGGTGCCATGGATGGAGATGCCTACCACTCTGGGCATGTGTGTTTACTACTCCCTAGTGTGTGTGTTCACTGCCCGGATGGGTTAAATTCCTCTTTGTGCAAGCACTGTGGTCGATAAGTCACTTCACTTTACACTGTAATTTTATCACTGTATGTTTCCTAATCATAAAAGTTAACATTAAAAGAGGTGTTAAAAATCCGACGTAAAACGATTTTATTTTATTCCCCTAGTGCGCATTCCTCATCCTATCATTTCATACAGTGGAAACTGCTGATCATACATAAAGGCTTTAAACACGCAAACAAAGGCAGTAACATTTATAATGCTTTGTGTAAGCATAACACTCGAGCCAACCCCCCTCACCCCCCCCCCTGAACAATATACTGCCTTTCACACTTCTCTCCATCCTCCCTACCTCATCCTCCTTTTTATTATTTTTTTTATTTTATGCCTCCTGCTCTTTGGAGAGTAAGCCAAAAGTTGTTCTTGTGCACGCTAAATGTTTAATGTGCAGTCTGGCTGCATCAGTGTCTCATTAAAGAAGGGAAGATCAGATACAGCTCTGACTGGATTTTAATTACATATGGAGGATGGAGGAAGAGACGCAGTGCTCAGGACCACTGACTGATTAGACCCCCGGGCAGCTGGGCCCCAGGGCCTGTCATTAGAATGCTCATTTCCGCTTCCCTTACTGAGAACAAGATGATATGTTATGAAAAGTTTCAGCATTTTAACTACCGAGAGAAACGCTGCACGCCGGAGGAGCTGATTTTTTTTTTTCCCCTGTAAAATTGGCACGGTCTCTTTATAACCTGTTCTCCATTAGCTACATTTATGATGACGGTTGATTTAACATGCATAAACGATTTTAACATGCACAGGCCTCTTGTAAAACATGCTTAAATGAGGTTTAATAATATCTGACATATTGTAGGGGAAATATGGCTTTCGGTATAACCATAAGAGGGGTAAAATGAGGTCAAGGCCAATTATATTTTTTCAGAGAGGAGACAAAGAGGCATGTAGTACAAATACGATTTGGGATTGCTGAGGTTGACCATGAACTTATAGGTCAGTGGGGGAACAGATTTAGAAAGCCACAACATACACACAGGTATAATTCCAAAAGAACTGATAAAGCCATTGGGAAGCATAAATAATCCACCATGAAAACTGAGAAGCGAGGGAAAGTCCGTAAATTTTCTCTGGTCTCTTTCTCTTTTTTTATTTTTACTCTAAAGGAAAATTTGTGGAATTAAAAGCAAATGAATCCCAGCTGATGTCCTGTTATTGTTTGGAGCTCAGTAGTTAAGTGCTAACTATCCTCTCAGCTGGAAATCAACTGAATAGTACCAAATAATTACCTGGGACCAAGCTTAGCTGAACACAGCATCTGAGCAGTATACTTAAGTGCCAGAAAAACTGGTGTCATTCAGGGCATTGAGCTTACACCATTCCAGAATACAGGATTTCTGTGTTCTACAGCATGTTTCATGGCATTCCGGATGTGTTCAATAATGTTGAGATCTGGTGGCTTAGGTTTGAATGGCTAACCATTGAGTGTTGAGTGTTAAGTGTGTCTCTAACCATAATGTAGCATCTCTAGACTTGAACAGGTGTAACGCATCAGAAAGAAGTCATCCTTCATAGATCAGAGAAGTGTGTAGACAAACTAGGGATTCCATGGAATGCCAGCTAAACAGACACTATACCATTATAGTATACCATTATATACCCACCATACTATGTATTTTGCACTGAAACACACACACTAATGAATGCACAAACTGGGGGGCAGTGAACACAGATGCCCAAGGTGGTGGGCAACCCTATCCACTGTGCCCGGGGAGCAGTTGGGGGTTAGGTGCACTGCTTCAGTGCACTTCAGTTGTGTCTTGTCAGTTGCAGGGATTGAACTGTCAACTTTCCAGTCAAAAGGCTGTTTTCTTTACCACAAGCCCACAGATGTGGTGGTGAACTGAATAATGCTTAAATAGACAAACTAAAACCAGGAAGAACTGAAAACAGGTGAAACTGCTGAAACATATTCAGTCGCACAAAACAGGTATGGAAAACGTACACTAATACTCAGGAAAAGGAGAATGGATGTGATTAGAAAAGCTAGAACTGGGGCGGCCATATTGGGATGCTGCTTGGGATTCTGGGAACTGGAGTGCAAAGCAGCTAATTGACTAGTACATACGTATCACTATTGCAATATAGACACATTTCCTACTTGATATTGATTATAATTAATTGTAGATTACTTAATGCATGTGCTCTCAAAAGTTCTAAAATGATAGCTCACAGTTTAGTTGTATCAATGTAGTTTGTAGTATGTAGTTTAGTTTTATCACTTTGATTAAATTGTTTTGTTGTCTTAACTTTTGCCATCTAAAATAAAGGCATCAGTTCTGCTTTGTTGGTTAAATGTCTCCTATGTTTTAATGATGATGTCAGGGACATTCTGCCATTAGGTTAGACTTACATACGCCTGTATGACATGAAGCTATCCAACAACCTTATCACAGCATGGCATTCACTATTCGACAAAAGCAAACTGAGCTAACAAGATGACAGCTTTTACCTCTGTGTTTAATAAACTGGCTTTTTAGACAATATGGTCTTTGCAGACAGTCAGCCAAGCAAGATTGGAAAATAGCCTGCATACGAACATTTTCCAAGTACGTTTGTTTAAATACACACTGAGGTGCCAGAAAAAACTGATACACGAGTCTAATACTTGGTAGATCCCTCACTGTACAGTAGGAATTTTAGAAATATGGAAATATTCCATATGCAATGAACACCATACTTCCTGCAGAATGGTCCACAATTCTGTTGTATTCTGAGGTCTAGGATAACATGTTCAATAACGTTAAGATCTGGTGACTCAGGTTGGAATGGCAACACCCCAAACTCAGATGAGTGTTCCTTTAACTATAATTTAGTGTCTCTAGGCGTGTGTGGTGGTGTGTTGTCCTGTTGGAAGAGGCCAAAGCCACCAGAATGAATGCAGGACATGAACAGGAGGCACACATAAAAGTCTCATCAAATCTTAAGACAGGAATTTGCATTTTCAATTTGCATTAGATTTTAAGAAGGTTCTAAGTAGAGCTTTACAATGCTAAAAGAAGAAAATAACAATTTAACTGAAATAGGCTGTTCGTCAGCTGATCAAAAGTTTAAGAAGTTTAAAAGCCAAAATATGCTTCATGATTTGGGGTGCTTTGTCCTTCAATGGAACAATTGAGTGTCAGGTTGTTCAGGGGCATCAAACAGCATCTGGTTATGTGGAGATGTTGCAGTGGGCATCCCCTAATGACTGAGGGCCCTGGTCTGTATGGTAATGACTGGGTTTTCCAACAGGACAATGCTGCAGTTCACAATGCCTGCCTGAGAAAGGAGAAAAGCATTACTCTTTTGGACCATCCTAAATCCGATTTGGGAATCGATGGCAAGGAAAGTTGGACATCAAAAATGGACATCCGTTCAAGACAGTGGATGCCCTTTGTGAATCTATCTTCAACGCTTGGAGCTACATTCCCAATAGCCTCCTGGAAACACTGGCATCAAGCATGCGCAAATGATAGTTTGAAGTGATCAACAGGAACGGTGGAGCTAGTCATTACTGAGTCTTATTTTTAAACACTTTGAATCACTTTTGAGTCTCTTGCTCCCATTTCTTCTTTTAGCATTGTGAAGCTCTGCTTCAAACCTTTTTAAGATTGAGTAGTACAAAATGCAATTTTTTAACTGGTCTTAACATTTTGATCAAGAGTGTAGTGTTTACCTGTTTAAGACATTTGCAGATGTGCCAGGGGTCCCATGGAATGGCTGCTAAACAAACCTTATACTATTATAGAGCCACTGCCAATCGGTACCAGCTTTTTTAGTCTGTACCAGTTTTTCTGGCACTTTCTTGTACTGTATAATATATTTATGGCTTCTTAAAGTGAAAAAGCTCTGTCAGAAAAAAAGGTTTTCCCCATTTTTCATCATTTTCACCAATCAGCCACAGCAATATCCAAACAATTTTTAGACACATGCTATTAAAGAAAATGGAAACGCTTTTTTTTTCTAAAATAATGATGAATTTGTGGCAGGAGACTCAGATTTTGGACTCAGATGTGTTTGCACTCTGCTTTACATCGAAGGTGGTTTTGCAATCAGGGTCATGCAGTTCACCATGGACCAAAAAGATACTTCATTGACACGTTCTTCATGCAAAAGGCTTTTTTGGTCTTTGCTGGAAGACTATACGCAGTAGTATTAAATGACAGGGACTGTACATAGATCAACACAAGGCTTTTGGTGTTTGCAATAGCTGAGGTTCACACTAGCAGATTTCCTCCCTTTTAAACCACAGGGATCCAGTTTGATCACTCGAGGAAACAGATTTTTCCACTGAAGCCTTCCAGCAATCACAAAACGGTCAGTTCCAGTAGAGAGAAGGTAAAGCTGGGCCAAAATCCTGGTAACCCACAACCTCAAAATGTCAGAGCAATTACTACTTTATAATCACATGGAGATGGAAAGGGTTGCAGCGAGGTTAGCCTATATATCACTGTAACGGATTACCACAAACATCCACGCAATGTTCTTTTTCACTTACTCAGTATATCCTATTTCCCTTCAATTTTCCACTTTCTCATGCTCGAAGCTTCAGCTGACTGAGACCTGCTTGCCCACTGAATATGCATCCACCGTGAATATTTCAGGATCATTTTTACCTAATGGCGACTCCGGCTCCAAATCCTCCACCATGAATCAAGATTTTAATTACGACGACTTCCTTTGATGCGCCCAAGAAGGTCAAATCCAAAATGCCAAACTGCGTGACATATTCAGAATAACTAACATAAAAAAAAATCTGAAAACATGGCATTCTGTTTCACTTGCGATGCCAGGTCATCATACACTGGGTGAATAAGATTAGAAGCAGACCACAGGATGAAATGACATTTCTATATTGACTTTGAAGGAACAGGATAGAGGCAGCAGTATTACTTGTATTATTTTCATAGCCTTTAAATCAGGACTGCTCAACTTTAGAAGGCTCCTGGTCCACAAGTAACAAACCAGCTGAACTACAAGGCTTTACCCTGCCCTAACTTATATATACCGAGATATTTTTCTATATATTACAAATTTAGTTATTCGGAAAAACCAAGCCAAAGATTTATACTGCATTATTGTTATTAATGACTCACAATCACTAATCACCACTGTTTTGAACAACAACCAATCACTACTCACCACTGTTATCAACGACCAATTACTAATTAACATTGTTATTAACAACCAATCACGACTCACCACTATTCCCAACAACCAATCACGACTCACCACTATTCCCAACAACCAATCACTAATCACCATTGTTCCCAACAACTATTTAATAATTACCATTGTTATTAAAAACCAATCACGACTCACCACTATTCCCAACAACCAATCACTAATCACCATTGTTCGCAACAACTATTTACTAATCACCATTGTTCGCAACAACTATTTACTATTTACCATTGTTTTAACAACCAATCACTAATCACCGTGGTTCCCAACAACCAATCACTAATCATCATTGTCCGTAGTAACCAACTACTAATCAGCTTTGTTCCCAACAACCAATTACTAATCATCATTGCTCCTAACAAACAATTACTAATCACAGTTGTTCCCAATAACCATTCAATAATCATTGTTGTCCCTAACTACTAGTTACCATTGTTCACACAACAACCAGTAGCTAATCACAGTTGCTCCTAACAACCGATTACTAATCACCATTGTTCCTAACTGTTTTCAGCAACCAATTACTAATCACCATCGTTGACAGCAACCAATCACCAATCACCATTGCTGTTAACTTGATTCTTATATATTAAACTCTAAAATATATTACACTATATAATCAACTCTATTCTTAGAAATTAGCAAATGATTAAAGCATTCTATCCATAACTGTTTTTATTCAACCAGTTACTGATCACCATTAATCCCAGTGACCGACTGATCCCAGGGACACTCGTTTGTGAGTTGGCAATGCTGCAAAAGCCTTATCAGTACACATAATGGAACGTTCAACAAAACCGGTGAAAGAAACATTTATATTTGTTCATTTGGCAGAGGCTTTTATCCAAAGCAAACAATGAAAGCATTTAAAGGGACAAAGTGGCTCTCTGGTACACTGACTAGTAAAGAACATTAAACTCTGAGCTATCATCTGTCCAATAAAGGAAATGCGCCACTGATATTTAAACACAGGATGTCCTGTTTATTTGACAGCCACTCCGACCGCTAAGCCAGAAACACATCCTTTTTAGCAAATGAGTGATGGCCCAATGCCGGCCCACACTTACTGCTTTCATCTGGTCCACATGCTGCTGCGGAAAAACAGCGGTTAAATCATCTGTATCTGGCTGCCTGAACACAACCACAACTCAACCCTGATGACGCCATATCTCAGGCATGACATGAATCAGAACTTTCGACCCGAAACTGAAACGCAACACGAGCATTAAATATGGTTGGGTAAATCAAAGCCAGATTCCAAATGCAGGGCAAAGAGGGTAATGTACAATGGCTAGCATAAGTATTCACCCCTTAAAGGGTGGTATGTACCCCCTCATTCACAATTTGAAATTATACAAATCAAATTATACAAATAAGTATTCATCTCCTTATTTCTCTGAAACCTCCAAATTAGTTATAGTGCAAGCAGTTGCCATAAGAAGTCACAAAAGTAATAGAATGTGTACAATATAATATAAAATGCTTGTTTGGGGCAAACAACAGCAGTATGAAGTCCAAGGAACTAATTAAAAAAAAAAAAAACGTTCAGACATAGTTCAGGAAAATTTTCAGTTGGGTTATGAGAAAATGTCCCAAACATCCCGCAGAACCCCATTAAATCTGTTATTAAAACTGAAAAGGATATGGCACAACCACAACTCTTCTAGAGGATACAGTCCAACAAACAGTCAGTGCCTAGTTAAGGAACGCATTAGTCAGAGAAGCAGCAAAGTGGCCAAGGGTATCTGAAAAAGCAGAGAGATCCACAGCTCAAACAGAAGAAGCTGTTCACAAGACAACTCTAGCCCAAACATTCACCTGGGCTTTATGGAAGTTTGTCGAGCCAAATTCCACTTGAAGGTTGCCAAAAGGCATCCTGGAGATTTAGAAAACGTGGGAAAATAGACTGTGTTTTAATGAGACTAATATTGAATCTTTAGTTCATTGGACAAATAGTACAACAGTAATCATTTCCCTGTGAACACCATACACAGAGAAACGTGGTGGTGGTGGTAGCATCATTTTGAAAGTTACTCATGTCCTTTTGGTTGCTTAAATGACTATTGTGGCAGCCACAGGCTTGTGCTTAAGGAACCAGCCTTGTGACTAGAATGTCCACGGTTCAATCCCTGTAACTGACGTGCCACAACTGAGCAAAAACACTGTGAATAAGGGCTGCACCACTCTCAGGGTAAGTGTATTCATTGCCCCCTAGTGTTCATTAGTGTGTATTTTTCACTGCATGAATGGGTTAAATGCAGAGGTTAAATTTCTCTTTGTGCAAGCACAGTAGGCTAATAGTTCACTTTCACATTCACTTTCACTATTGACTAACTTACCTTATTACTCACTTGTTGGACAGTGTCCTTTAGGAAAAGTCACTGCTGTGGCGCATTGTTCAAGAATTTTATGGTGCTCTTGTATGGTGACCTGAAACAGATCAAAGTTTGAGATTCTTTAAGACATGAACAATTATGCAAGCCATTGTAGATTCATATCATTTGTCTACATAATGTAGTTTTGACCAACAATATACTTGCTACTGCCTACACTGAGCCAGATTTGACCCCCAAATTGGCTGCTAAAAATGAAACTCTTTTTATTCACTAGCTGTATATATTCAGTAATATCAGATAAAGATGGTCACTCATCATAACAATGCCGGGCTAAGGACGGAGTGTTTATGGGAAGATAAAAAGACATCATAACACATGTGAGAAGAGGACACAATCCCATTTCACCAGGAGCAATTACCAGTGCCAGCGAAATCACTACGGATCAAACGGCATCCGCGGAGAAGATGAGCTAATTAGCCAACAATTAAAGACCCTAAAATATTTAAGCCCCTTAACAAGACCTTGTCACCTCATGTCTCCATCCTCATTCTTCCACTTAGTTCAGTAAGACAACCTGGGTACTGTTAGGGGCCATGGGTAGCTATTTCATCATTTGTGTAATAATTTTTTCTGCAGTGAGAGACCACTAACACTAAGTAAAATCTATATTATTGTGTTTATTTTTTATGTAGTTTTATTTATTTAGATTTACAAAATAGTTAATTTTTTTCGAAACTAGAGACCAAAGTAACTTCTGTTATTGATCAACTCTGTAGTGAGATAATAATTTTATTCTTCTCCAGATAGATACCTATGTTGCCAGTTCCCCGGTTTGAAGATACTAATCACTGCATACCAGGAACCCCTAACATGACCCGGTGTTTTAGAGGTACTCTGACCCAGTCAACTAACCATCAAAGACACTTGGTTCCTTATGCTTGCCCATTTTTCAACTTTGAGAACTGGCTGCTTACTTGCAACCCTTGCTATACAGTTGCTATACAGATAATCACAGGTGTTCACTTCACTTAGTGGTTTTGTGGTTTCAATGTTTTGCCTGATATATATATATAACTTATTTCACATTTTCTGGTTTTTGTTTTATTTCATTTATATTATTTTTGTATATTATTATTATTATTTATATTAATCTATTTTTATAGATAGTTAAGGGTCCTAAAATAGATTTTTAAATGTGTTGTATAATAATAATAATAATAATAATAATAATAATAATAATAATAATAATTTATTGATTATTAGTATTTGTTGTTGTTGTTTGTTTGTTTATAGAGGTCTGTGTGTGTATGTGTGTGTACGCAGTACTCTTACTACTTCCTTTTCTAATTCTTTTTGTTTATATCTCTAAACCATAAACCATTTACGATGTTTATTCTGGATATGGTTAACGTTTAAATGACAATAAAAAGCTTTTTTTCCCTTCTCCTCTACCTCTAATATTTATCCCACACCACAAATTAGGCATTTCAGCCATTTATGTCATGCACAGCTGCAGTGCTGTGTAACAATTTTCCCAGTCTTCATTTAGACACTCGTCAGTGCCCTATGACGTTACACACCATTGTTTTATCCCAGTTAACACGCCTGAGTGCTTTGATGAATCTAACAACCCCCCGGGGAAAGACTTTCTCTAATTCCACAGGCTCTTTATTATGATTGTTATCGCCAACGCTGCCGCATTCTCTCTCCACACTCCTGATTTTTCCCAACAATAAATGTTAGAAGATAGCGAGTGAGTGGTCCTTGTGGCGAAGCCCAGCTCCCAGCGGTCATTATCATCCCTGTTTTACCATCTCTCTATCACCCAAGGATGTGGCCTGCCTCAGTGGAGACCAAACAGATGGTGGTGCAGTATCTGAGATGACAGCCCGTCAGAGCAGATGGCCACCTAAAGGGCACCAACCCCACAATCAGCTCTGCAAAGAGAGAAGACATGGCTGTCTACAGACGAAGGCAGCATTGTGATTAGTTATAGTAAATCTACAATCAAATCACTACAGGAGGGTCGAGGTGGAAATATTGGTATAGGAATAAAAAAGATGTGACTGACTTAAAAATAGATACACCTGATTTAAATATATAATAATTACTTGTATTTGAGTTGTCTGTAAATTTGCTTTATAACCAAGGACGAATTACGACAAATGTTAATTATGTATTAATTTATCCACATTTAGTTGAACAATAGTTCAGTTAAATAGATATTACACAGACTAGATGCATTAAACTGTCAATTTTAATTTATATTTATATACCTATAAAATAATTTTATTAAGTTAAATTCTTTTATTAGTGTTATTTTTTTCTCTTGAATATTTTCATTTGTGTATTGCTGTGAAATAATGTTTTGTTGTTGTTGTTTTTGTTTGCTTTTATGATGTCCCCTTCATATTTATATTTTTTATTGTATACAATTATATATTTTATTATATTAAATTATATACTTTAATATAAAACATATTTTAATTTTTTCAAATTCTATTTTAATTGATTATTTTAATTATTATTATGTTTTTTTAATTTATTTTTTAGTTATTTAATTGCAAAAATATATAATTGACAAAAATATTGTATTATTATTATTATTATTTAATTGACAAATACTTTAATATTTTTGTATCATTGTTTAATTCATTATAATTAACATTAATTAAATTCTATATTCATTTTTCATTTTTTAATTATTTTCATTCATGTTTTTTTTACTTTACCACTTTTTTACAATTTTTTCTGAGAAAAAAACATCTTTTCTGAGAAGCAGTTTTAATAGTGTATAAAAACATTAGATTATTATAAAAGTCACTTCATTACTTCAAATCATTCTGCATTCTCATTCACATCAACAATGTTTTTAAATCAATAACATGTGCATGTGATGCTTTCTGGTAGGATGTTCATACATTTCAGGACAGTCATCCTGCAATACTGCTGTAGAGACAGCTTGTCATAAGTGTGTTAAACCTCACCAGGGACACAGCCGTCATTCTATGAGTCGTGCGAGTTGTTTACGAAGTACGCCGCTCTGAGCCAATTACCATGAATTCCAGCTAATTTGAAATGTAAAATGCGACTCCTCATTTGCTTACATTCTTCATGCTTACATGTGACAAGCTTGTTAGTTTAGACGATAATCATGAGATGATCAATATTCCACTGTCTTTGGACAAATCTGTGTAGGACATCGACTTATTCACACGTGAAGATTCACACATGGTGACCAAGCATCCAGTTCATTTGCCTTTCATGCGCCTCTGTGGAAATAATTGCGACAGAAATGCAGCATATGCCAGCTGTCATTTGAAAAGGAGGTCAAAACGGATAAATATGCATCTTTGAAGTTAGTTCTCATTAGTCCAACATGAGCTGGGACTGACAGAGACGGGGGTGGGTGGGAGAAGGGGGGGGTGATTTTAAAAGAATGTGCATAGCTCTGTGATTAGAAATGTGTAGCTATGATTATTAGCAAAGAGATTATTAGTAAAGTGTGTGTTACAGTAATATATGTTAAATCTAATAAATAGAAGCTATTAGCAAAGTGAAAGAGTCTGATATAATCCTTTTAGCATGGATGTCCCACTGTCGTCTCCGACAAACGACAATAATGAACATCCTTTTCCCCCTGCATACCTATTCGCAGGCCAAGCCGCCTGCTCTCGACGGGTTTGCCAGAACCCGGTACCGTGTCTGGCGGAGTGACATTACTAAATGCCATGTCGGTGCAAAGGGAGCAGTGTGCGGCAATAATGATGGAGTGGCCGTGCCCACAGGTCGGGAGCGGGCCTGCTGTGGGAGCTGTTTCGTCGCTGCACCAGATGGAGTGCACTAGATCCTGAGCTATTATGTGAGCCGCAGTGGGCCCCTTTCTTTCCCTCTCTATTTTTTCTTCTTGTCTCTCTTGTTCATCTGCTCACTCCCTGTTGGACCAGTGTGGTCATTAGCAGACACTTCACTGCCCAAAGACATCAAGTGTATGAAGGCAGGACTCTGGCAAAAAAAGGGGGAAAGAAATCCAGCTGTAGTGATGGTGTGAGGTTAAGTTGGTGTATTACACTGTTTAGTGTTATGTTACACTGTGTATATGATTTATTATGTTTTATTTTCCACTCAGTACACGTGGAATTAGAAAGTAGGTAAGTAATTTGCATAAGTCATTGTCCTTGTATTTGTAACCCGAACACACATGTGGTAAAACAGTAGGCTCTTTCAGTATGCAAATGTGTAGTATGCATGCATCCTCTGACATACTATGTCTGCCAACTTACCACTGTCACATAACCCAAGTTACATTGATATCAATTTTTAGATCAGGCAAAATGTGTCTGTCATTCTGTACAAAGATACTCATAACATTACTCGTGGTTGTACATAATATTTTTTTTTTTTCTGGTTGTATAGAGCTAACTGCCAACTTTTCAGATTTTTTAGATTTGAACGCCTTCGCAGCTCTAGTTGAATTATTATCAGACCACAGTGTGCTGTGTTCGAGTACTTCAAAATGTCTGACGAAGTACTACATCATCTGGGGACTTTTTACCTACTGTTTACTGAATACCATTTTTCTTCTTTAGATTCGAACGCCTTCGCAGCTTTAGTTGAATTATGGGGCAGATTATCAGACCACAGTGTGCTGTGTTCGTGTACTTCAAAATGTCTGACGAAGTACTACATCATCTGGGGACTTTTCACCTACTGTTTAATTAATACCAATTTTCTTCTTTAGATTTGAACGCCTTCGCAGCTCTAGTTGAATTATGGGGCAGATTATCAGACCACAGTGTGCTGTGTTCGAGTTCTTCAAAATGTCTGACAAAGTACTACATCATCTGGGGACTTTTCACCTACTGTTTAATGAATACTACATATTTGGCCACACTAACTGAACTTCTTTTGTGTACTGTTCAGTATAAAAGTATTTCATTTCAGATGCAGCCACAGTCTTTTAAACATAAAAAAGCCAGAAGAAGAATAAGAAGAATTGCACATCTACCCACCTACCCATTCCCACCTGTCACCAAATATTAAGGTTATTGAACACATCTGGTATGCCATGCAATGTGCTGTCAAACCCAGAAACCCAGAAAACAGAATTGTAGAATTGTTCTGCATGAAGTTTGGTGTTCATTGCCTACAGAATATTTCCACAAGCTTGTCCTATAGAGGACCTATCAAGTTTTTGACTGGTGTACCATTTTTTTTTACACATCAGTTGCATTGAATGCACTCTTTGTGTGATCTTCTAGTTACTATTATTATATTTAACATCAAGATTTAATGTGCAGATATTAATCTACAGCTTCATATCTACAGCTACAGCCTTTTATAGGATTCTGTATGTATGTTTTTGTTCCTGTTGTTCCTGGATTCACATACGTCACAAATAAGCTGCTGCAAGCCATTGTAGGTAAGACAATACTAGGCTAATTTTATGTATTTTTTCCTGAGAGAGTAGAAGTGCTTAGCTCAGCAGACCCTATCAACAATAATCTACATGTAATCTTGTTTAGTACACAGTGCATCCGTGTTTACAGGAGCGTGTTGCCAGGGCCTGCTCAGGTGTGACGCTTTGGGTTATCAGACATCAGTGCTGTATTTACACACCAGTGTGTGTGTGTGTGTGTGTGTGTGTGTGTGTGTGTGTGTGTGGCAACTTTGGTAAAAATTTGGAAAAATTGTCTAGACTCAAAATACACTGAAGTGGCAGAAAAACTGGTACACATTGGTGCTGGCTTCATAAAAGTATAGGGTTTGTTTAGCTGGCAATTCCATAGGACCCCTGGTACATCTACAATGACACTAGATTTCTGCTCACTTATAGTCATGTAACTGATTTAATATGTCCACTAGACGTACACTGAAGTGCCAGAAAAACTTCTACATCAGTCTAATACATGGCAAGTCCCCCAAAGGGCATGGAGTCCACGAGTTTGGGGAAATATTCTGTAGGTGAGAGCCAATGATGTTACCACTGTACCACACCAACCATAATAACATTGAGATCTGGTGACTTAGGTGAGAATTGTAAAACCCCAAACTCAGAGAACCATAATTTCACGTTTCGAGATGTGTGTGGTGGCACAGCGTCCTGTTGGAAGAGGGCCACCAGAATAAACACATAGCGTTGACATGTCAGAGACATTTGTAGATGTACCAGGTGCCAGTGGAATGCCGTTCAATGTTTAATACCAATTTTCTTCTTTAGATTCGAACGCCTTCGCAGCTCTAGTTGAATTATGGGGCAGATTATCAGACCACAGTGTGCTGTGTCCGTGTACTTCAAAATGTCTGACGAAGTACTACATCATCTGGGGACTTTTCACCTACTGTTTAATGAATACTATATATTTGGCCACACTGACTGTACTTCTTTTGTGTACTGTTCAGTACGGTTTCCTCCCACCTCCCAAAGAACATACATGGAAGGCTAATCGGATACGCTAATTTGCCCCTAGGTGTGTTTGTATGTAGTATCCTGTGTTGTATTGGCGGCCTGTATTGGGGGTATTGCTGCTTTGGCCCAGTGATTCTGGGTGGTCTCCAGACTCCAAAACTGCGACCCTGACTATTGATACAAACCTAGAAAATGACAATTGAATTAAGTATTTTCATTTAAAATATTTAATTCGATTAAAACAACTTGCAGGCAGCAAACCTCTTTTAACGCATTCCTACTTCGCTGCATGTGTAAAGCTGAGGGAAGCCATGCTGTTCAGCGTGTGTACAGCAAACCGTGAACGACCGTAGGTGACTGCTCACTTACAGCGATGTCCTGAGGAAGCACTGCCACTGACAGGTTGGAGTTCTGTAATCCTGCAGCTTTGCATGAACTCTCACATCTGTTTAGAGTTGCCAGGATCTGACTGTGGCACATAATGCAGTGTGTAGCAGGAAATGAGCCCTGGGGAGAAAGTCAGCAAGGAACGACATCCCCGCTGACATGTCTCAACCCTGTGCACTATGAAGCCTGGCTCGAATTTTGACTATCTACAGATCCATCTGAGTCACAGGAGCTCTGAGTAACCCTAACTGCACAATCCGTTATAACATACAAGATGGGGAGAGATTGTTTGCGTGAGGAAAGCAGGCATATTGCAAACAGATTTGGGATGATGGTAGCCCAAGGGCATGACTGTTTCACTGTAAACAAAGACACTACAGGGTTTGATTCTGTTCTGACATGTCATCCTGTTGTCCTGATTCCAAAGGTATATATTATGTATATAATGCATCTGTACCAAACTTATATACACACTGATCAGCCATAAATGGAGACCACCCCAAACCATTGGGCAGCCATAGCCTAGAGGTTAGGGAACCGGTCTCTTGACCGGAAGGTTGTGGGTTCGATCCCCGCCCAGGGTTTACTGCCCCCTAGTGTTCACTGGTGTGTGCGTGTGTTTCACTGCATAGATGGGTTAAATGCGGAGGTCACATTCCTCTGTGTGCAAGCACAGTAGGCAAATAGTTCGCTTTCATGGGCGCAAGGCAAGAATACCCTCCAGACAGTGTGCCAATCCATCTCAGGTTACTATACACACTAGAGTTAGGTGGTATTGACGTTTGTCATACCGTCATACCAGATTTAACATTTATTCAGTGTTTTTACCAAAAAAATGAACTGGTTTATTTAGTCAGACTTGAGTAAGTTATGAACAGGGTTAACAATATTACCTGCTCTATTACAAACACCAAAGAGTGGGACCGGTTTGTCTTTCTGTCTCACATGACTCCACACACCCCTGAAAAGAGAAATACCCCTGTTCAGCACAAGCTCTCTCAAAATCGTCCATCGTCAATGTGAAGCGCGCAGACTAAGGTGCACGACCATGCGCAACGACAATGTGTGGGACTAGCGTGCCTGCATGGAACCACATCGAGTGTGTCATTTTTGGCGTGCGCACCCTCACACTAGTTGCAACGAGTCAAGTATAAACCTGATTTTATTATGTATGAGAGGAATGTCGTAAAGTCCCAGTGTTTAATGTAGATATTAAACAGAAATTCAGTGCCATTTGTTTAATACCGTCACTATTTTTCAGGACCGAGGTATACCGAAATATCAGTGTACTGCCCAACCCTAATACACACACACATACACACACACACACATTTATATCCTTGAAGCTGTGTAGTGCACACATTGCCTGCTTACCTGGCACCACCATGCCACCCTTTATTTCTATGGTAATATTTGGTAACAAAAAAGTACCAAGTTATTAAAAGTACATATTATTGTTTCGATGGCACTAGTCAAGAGGTGGCATACATTAGACAGAAAGTAAATTCTCAAAGTTGATATTTTAGAAGCAGAAAAAAATGGGCAAGTGTAAAGATTTGAGTGGGGCCAAATTGTGATTGTTTGACAGTATGTATATATATATATATATATATATATATATATTAGGGCTGTCGAAGTTAACATGATAATAACGCATTAACGCAATCTTAAATTATCGCGATTAAAAAAAATTGTGACGTTAACACAAATTCTAATTTGGCCCTGTGATTCACCCGTAGTTCATGTTGAGGCTTGTCGCGCGCTGCTTCAGTAAGAGTAAGGCTGCACCTTCCACATACTACCTGCTATGTACTAGGTATTCGGACGCACTACATCGTGCCTAGTATAAAGAGTGAATAAACTTCCTAACCATTTTCTCTTGTCCCAGCAGTTTTTACTGCTAAGTACTTTTAGCATAACATGTGTTCGCCATTTTAGTTGTAACATTTCACTTTAAAGCGATTAACTATATGAAATTCTGAGATTAATCGCGATTAAAAATTTTAAGCGTTTGACAGCCCTAATATATATATATATATATATATAGGGTGGAGGAAACCAGAGTGTCCTGAGAAAACCCATGCACTACCTGCAGCACCACCGTGTTGTCCAAGATACATTATTAATACTTATATATCTGCATTAGTCTATTAAACACTTAATTTCCCTTTATTTCAAACAGCGTTCACGCAACCCTTTGTGACCCTTTAAGTCATACGTTCCACACAGAGTTTCATTACTCTGATTTTCTGAAGATCACAAGAAGAAAAATTCCCTTTTTCTGTCATCACTTTAAAAATCTCGCACTGTTTTGCAGCAGAGCAAAAGAAAACCCTAGAAAAATCACTGTAAACCTTCTCGGGTGAGCTGCTTTCAGGTAAATAATTTACCCAAATGCATGTGACTGGCTACAACAGAGGATCTGCTACAGAAGCTGCATTGACTTGTGTTTAAAAACCTGCGTCGTTGATCAACAGTCAGTCTCGGTCAAACATCCATTGCTTCTGCCACAGTGTTTTTTTTTTAATGCTTGGTTTGAGCCACTGAAATACTTTTCTGCATGAACCACAGAAGTGCAGTTGATGATGCCTGGTCTAAACAGTCCCGTCAGTCGCTCTCAACTGTAAATTGACAAGCCTCGTCCTGCAATTTTAGTCCTCCTTTGATCCGGGAGAGTCAATTCCTGTTTTCGGGCTGCCTGCAAGCAAGTTTGCTTCGCTGGATGCTTGCGAGCTGCGTCTGGGGTCCCTGCTCCGAGAAATCTCCGACTTAATCATGAAAGCCCTTATGATCAAAACCGCTTTGATTTCAAAAGTAATAGGTCACAGACTATTTCATAATACGGGCCAGCTGTCTATTATAAGGCCCACATTAGGGCTAGAATAAACATGGTCTCATTGCGCTCTAGTTCAGGGGATCGACACGGGTTCAAGATATTGCCGCTTGGCAGAGGTTGCAATGGAAAGCCTCAACATAATAAAACCAGGTTTTTTTTCTTTAAAGTGAGTAAACGGTTGTAAATCCTTAAATAAAATTAAATATCATATCAAAATGCTGAAGAAAAACACAAAACCAGCTTTGAGACCGACATTAAAAAAATAAATAAGCTAAAGTAAGTGGACAGATATTCAATACAACTGTGTGCAACCGTTTTCAAACTAAATTTCATGAAGCATAGCCTGGAAGTCTATAATGATTTTATTCTGTAGATGTAGAGGAAATCACCAGTGGCTGTTCATTCATAGGGACATTCATATAAATCAGCCACTCAACAAATGTGTCTTTATAAAGTCCTCAACGTTGTACATTCTGCTGAAATACTAACTGCCTCAGTTGAGTGGCTGTTTGACAGATATATGCCAATGTTCCATTAATTAGCTTACATTATGAGATGCATAATCAGTCAGCACAGTAATTGACTCATGGACTCATACAGATCACTTTTTCAGTAAGGCAGGTCCAGGGCTGGTTCGTAGTCAGGGCCAAACCGGAGTCACAGCCAAACCAGATAGCAAATAAGTCACGGCCCAGATTTGTGCCAAACTGAATTTTTTTCATCTGGCACGCATACAACAGTGGAATCACAACAATGACATCATTTAGGTATCAGAACACCGCCACAAAAATATGGTGTGCTACAGGTGGGCCACTTTTGTCCCAAAAAGTTAAATATTTCACGTGCTGGGCTGCATGTGGCCTTAAGTTTTCATGACATGACAAACCTTAATTGTGTCTGCTAAAGTTGTGTCAATTGTGGTCCATAATACATACGCTTGTCATTGCCATAACTTGTCCATAAGTGCCTTATACTGGGCAACATTTGACCCATAATCAGCTGCTCTCTGGGAAAGAACTGGGAAGTTTCATCCAGGAGAATGAGTTCCAGAGCATGACCAATACTTTGCTAGACCTTCTTACATCGTCAGAAAAGGGCAGGATTATTGAGACTGACTAAAAAATGTGAAAAAATAAGAAAGAGGAGTAAAAATTCTAATTTTATCGTTTTAATTTTAATCTGTTACAATTACATGTGAGCCAAACAAACTGACAGAACATCAGCGAGTCAACATTTCTTTTCTCCTTGAAAACAAATCATATATTTGACTTGAAATTGATATAAAGATTTGACTGAAAAATATATTATATGAAATAAATATTTGTATGTTTCCTTTCTTTTTCTTTTTTTACTTATTATTATTATTGATATTGTATATATTCTTATAGTCAATAGCTTGTTTAAATTACTTCATATCAGTCATGTTTGCCTATAATTAAAATATATCTTGGTCCATGTACAATGAAGTACCAGACAGAACTTGACAAAAAAGCTTATGCAAAATATATACAGTACTGTGCAAAAGTCATAGGCACCCTATATGGTTTTTAGTATAAATGTTGTTGTAGACATTTATTTTATAAATTCTGCATTTTTGAGTCAGTACAGAAACATTTTAGATTATAAATCCAAAGATTATAAATAATAATAATAATAATAATAATAATAATAATAATAATAATAAT
>JAOVVF010000001.1:26393557-26404059 GCA_028565595.1 Duopalatinus emarginatus | reverse complement strand
CTAACACTACGTTGGCCTATCTGTAATACCAGTAACCTTGTAAGTCGCTCTGGATAAGAGCGTCTGCCAAATGCCGTCAATGTAAATATTAAATAACATTGAGATCTGGCGTCTTAGATAGAAATGGCGAGACCTTAAACTCAGATGAGGGTTCTTCTAACCACAATTTGATGCACTGTCCTGTCGGAAGAGGCCAAACCCATCAGAATGAATGCAGGACATGAAAGGGTGTAACTTGGTTGACACTATGTGTACCTACTTTCACTGAGATTTGTAGCTATACCAGGGGTCCTGTGGAGTGCCAGCTAAACAAGCCCCACACCATTATGGACCCACCACCAATCTGCACCATGTTTTTTTAACAGCCTGTGCCTGTTTTTAATGGTACTTATATGGTGTATATTGTATTTTTAAATGTCATTTAACATCATGATGTTCAGAAGATTCAGGATCTCGTTTTACGTAGACTGACTGATGATCTCAGAAATTGAGAATTGTCTGGGGTGTTAAAAAAAAATGTCCCTATTGTATCTGTTTAGTTCATGTAATCCAGTATAAAAATGTTACGTTAAGTACACTATAGGTTAAAATAAATGAGTACTTAGTCCAATTTTATTTAAAAGGACTAATCCGATGGATGTCATAGTGGCATAAACAAGGTAAACGACAGAAAAAAAGGGTTAAAGGATTCAATTTTACACTGTAGTGTCTCAACGGTACACATAGGAAACGTTTTTGCTCGATTGAAAAGCAAAAGGCAGTAAATGTTCCCTGCAAAGTGAAATCAGATACGGAAGAATTGGCTTCATCTAACGGTCCTCGGAGGACTTCCTCCCGCACAGTCGATAAATGAGACAGATGCCTCAAGTGTGCTTACCTTCGTCAAACTGCTCCTGCGTGCTTTCGAACACGTTTACATAGGAGAACATTTTGTTCCCGGGCCATGGCAGAGGTGAGGTCACACCTGGAGCGTACACTATTAACGGCACACGGGTGGCTACGTCAAAGTTGCTGTACTTGGCCCATTCGCCGTGCTCGCCGAGGGACCAGCCTGGAACACACGGCGCACTGAGAATCTGATACACACTCTCGGTTCGCTGTCTGCTTCGTTAAAGAAGCCAGGTGTCTATGATTAAGGATTTGCTGTCCCATTAGCATAATTCTTCAAATGAAACAGCGCTTCTTGCTTCAGTCCGTGAGTCAGCATGAATGCTAGACATTACAGTGGTGGAGGTTAGACATCTGCCTGCTGAGATCAATGAGTAAGATTCTGATATAGTTTCTGATATGTACAGTTTACTTGTACACTACTGAGTGTGATTTAGGCAGGACAGGATTGGGGAAGTCTGATGTTTCAAAACTGCCATCTAGTGGTAGAAACTAGCAATGTCACTACAAGGGGTAAAAGTTTGTATATCATTAGAAATAAATAAAAAACAATTAAAAGAAACAGAACTAAAAAAATAGCAAACCATGCATGTTTATAAGCAATTCCTACAATAGTATCACTTCAAATGTTTGCATCTCCCTTTTTAAATTGAACTTGAATTGAATTCTAGGTCCGTACTGTACAAAAATATAAACGCAACACTTTTGTTTTTGCTCACATTTTTCATGAGATGAACTCAAACATCTAAGACTTTTTCTACGTACACAATATATTGTTCACAAATTTGTCTAAATCTGTGTTAGTGAGCGCTTCTCCTTAGCCGAGATAATCCAGATGCTAATAATCAAGATGCTGATTAGACAGAAGATGAAAAAATAAGATGAAAGTGAACTATTTGCCTACTGTGCTTGCACACAGAGGAATGTGACCTCTGCATTTTACCCATCCGTGCAGTGAAACACATACACACACCAGTAAACACTAGGGGGCGGTGAATACACTTGCCCGGAGCGGGGGGCAGGCCCAAACCACAGCGCCCGGGGAGCAGTTGGGGAGTTAGGTGCCTTGCTCAAGGGCACCTCAGTTGTGTCTTGCCCTGGGCGGGAATCGAACCCGCGACCTTCCGGTCACGAGACCGGTTCTCCAACCACTAGACCACAGCTGCCCCCACAGATGTGACTTAGGCTGGGACAACAATGTCAACGTTGTGAATCGAGTGGTGGTGGACCATGGTAGCGGTGAACCTCGTCACGGTATCTCTGTGCATTCTAAATGCCATCAATAAAAATGCACCTGTGTTTGTTGTCCATTATGGCTCGATTCACAGTGGTGACATTCACAACGAGGCCCTCTGGTGGACATTTCTGCATTCAGCATGCCAATTGCACACTCCTTCAAAACGTTTGACATCTGTGGCATTGTGATGTGTGATAAAACTGAACATTTTAGAGCGGCCTTTTATTGTGGCCAGCCTGAGGCACACCTGTGCGATAATCCTGCTGTCTAATCAGCAGCCTGATATGCCACAGCTGTGAGGTGGTGAAACCAGTTACCAAATTTTTATAAAATTTTTTTGTACAAACTTTCACCTCTCGTAGTGACATTGCTAGTTTCTGCCACTAGATGGCAGTTTTGAAACATCATACTTCCCCAATCCAATCCTACACTGTAATCAAAGTTGCCCAAATAAATAAAATTCTTTTTTTTTTTTAATGAATACATTTTGCCTGGAAGTGTATTAATAACCCTTTTTTTAAAAA
Source organism: Duopalatinus emarginatus (assembly GCA_028565595.1). NCBI lineage: Eukaryota > Metazoa > Chordata > Actinopteri > Siluriformes > Pimelodidae > Duopalatinus > Duopalatinus emarginatus. Next base: position 26,401,410 of record JAOVVF010000001.1, on the reverse strand, counting down.
AATATTAAATAAATAATAATAATAATAATAAATCACAAACCATGGTCTGAGGTGAACACCACAATGGTTTCCTTGGCCAGGTCCAGATCATCAAGAGCCTGCAGGATCTTCCCGACCTGGGTGTCTATATACGATACGGCTGCGAAATAGTGCTGTCGAATACGCAGCTACAAACCAATCAGAAAAGCAAAAACAGACAAAAGATATATTCAGTGCAGGATCACAGCAATACTGACTATACACAGTTTATGTCAAGGGGTGGGATATATTACGCACCAAGTAAAAGTAAACACAAATGTAAGGATTTGAGCCATGTCTAGACGACTGGGTCAGAGCGTCTACAAAACAGCAGGTCTTGTGTTGTGTTCCCAGTTAAACTGGTCCCAGAACGGACAACTGGTGAACTGGCGACTGAGTCATGGGCACCTAAAGCTCACTAATGCGTATGGGAGGTAATGGCTAGTCAGTCTGGTCTGATTCTGCTCCCACAGAAGGATCTGTCGCTAACGTTCGGATGCTACAGATACCACAGAAGACAACAAAGGTCTTGTGGAGTCCATGCCTCGATGGGCCAGAGCTGAGGTCAGAGTGCATGGTAAATCATGATACAGCCTCCCTGGAGCAGAGAGGGTTAAAAGCCTTGCTCAAAGACCCAACAGGTGCTGGAGCTTAAATCCTTAACCTTCTGATCAGTAACTCAGAGCCTTAACCACTGAGCCTCCACTTGCTCCTAATGGATATACCACTGGGATAACAGGATTAAATACGATCAAATCCTTAGTCAAAGACTGCCGAGTATGAGAATGTTCAGTATAAGCCTGCAATCTTCTTATCTTTTCAGAATAAGAAAAAGTCGTAATTTGTCACATATACATTGAAGCACAGTGGATTTTTTTTTTCTTTGCATATCCCAGGTTGTATCCCAGAGAGGGTTTAGGGCCTTGCTCAAGGGCCCGACAGTGACACCTTGGCAGTGCTGAGGCTTTGAACCCTCAATCATCAGTATGATCAGTAACCCACAGCCTTAACCACAGAGCCACCAATGACTTTTACTAAAATATATACAGTACATTAAAACTGTTTTCTGTAAATACTTGAAGAAAATAAGTGTGTGTTGGCCTAATAAAAGTGAACTATTTAAATGAATAAAAAGTGAACTATTTTGCCTTACTGTGTTTTGCACACAGAAGGAATGTGACCTCCCATTTAGCCCATCCGTGCAGTGAAACACACACCACTGAACACTAGGGGGCAGTGAACACACTTGCCCAGAGCAGGGGGCAGCCTTAAACCACTGCGCCCAGGGAGCAGTTAGGGGAGTTAGGTGCCTTGCTCAAGGGCACCCAAGGCTCACTCTTGCCTTGGGTGGGGATCGAACCCGCGACTCTCCAGTAACATAAGCAAAGCTTAAACATCATGCGTGTGCATTTATATTTAATGCATATAATAATAAAATATATAAAATATTATGTTTTATGTCTGATCAGACAGAAAGTACATCCTGTTCGAATTCTATGGCTTTACATATCAGGACATCAGTAGGTTTAAAATGAGATAAATACAACTTTATATGAACAACACCATATGACAAATTACCCCGTGTCCTTATTCATCCAACAAAAACTAGACCAAACTTATAAGCAGTGGCTGCGTCCGAAATGGCATACTTCCATACTAGCTAGTATGCAAATCTAGTATGCGACACAATGTAGCACATCTGAATACCTAGTACATATCTGCTAGTATGCGAATGGTTCCTGGGTGTTGTACTAGGTTGGGAGAGATTTGCTAGTATGCTTCCGCAGCACACTAGCTGAGTCTGACATATCCTGTAATACACTGCGAGCAGAAGAGTATGAGGAGTATGGCGGATGGCGAGTAAGAGGAGTATGGCGGATACACAAGCTGCTCTGCGTCATCTGTATGTCCATTTTTAATAAAAGCTGGTAGGTACCACAGGAAAATTTTAACTTTGAATAATTATTGTGCGGGACAGGGCTCCTGACAAAGGGTGTACTCAAGTGATGTGACGTCTTGGGTCAAAGGTTGTTGGTAACATGGCGGATCTAGTGCGTCCAAAGTGGTGTGCATACTAGAAGTGTGTACTAGTTTAGCACTTGAGCAGTACGTATTCACTCCAAGCTAGTATTCAAGGTAGTATTCAAGTATGCCATTTCAGACGCAGTCAGTGTGTGAAAAATTAAGTATACGCTTACTGCTTTCACAGGAATTAGAAAGGAAAGTAGGCATCAGGTGCTGCTGATCACATGCCCTTGATTACCTGATCATGAGCAAGTGTGACCACCTCTATAAAAGCACAAGTGTGTGTTAACACAATGCCAAGGAGGAAAAACATCAGCAACGATCTTAGCAAAGCAACTGTAAATGCCTATCAATCTGGGAAGGGTTATAAGGCCATTTCCAAGCCATTTAAAGCTCATCACAAGTCGCAAGTCGAAAACGTTTCAGACAGTTGCTAGGTGTGGACAAGACACTTCCCAGTAGTGGACTAGAAAAGAATCAAGGCCCAGCCAAACTCCAGATCAAACGCCATGGTGAAAGAGCTGTGCATACACAAACGTCCACAAACCTCAATCAACTGACGGCCAGTGAAGACGTGGGCCAAAAACCCTCTAGAATGATTAGCCAGACTGATAAAGTCATACAGAAAACGATTACTTCAAGTTATTACTCTTAAATATGGTTTTACAAGCTTTGTTTGTGGGTTATGTCCTGATATGTAAAACCAGAGATTTCAAGGAGGGTGTACTTTGTTTTTGGCTGTATGTTGTCTGTAATATGGTTTTACGGGGCCAGCCGTGGCCTAGTGGTTAGGGAACGGCCCCAGGTTTGATCCTCACACAGGGCAAGACAAGACTGAGATGTCCTTAGGGCTGCCCCCTGCTCTGGGCAAGTGTGTTCACTGCCCCCTAGTGTTCACTGGTGTGTGTGTGTTTCACCACACGGATGGGTCACATTCCCCTGTGTGCAAGCATAGTAGGCTTGTTTACTTTAAATTTTTAGGAATCGTTAGTCTACATTCTGGATTATTCTGCATATCTTTAAATAAACACCACCCTGAATCCCAACAGCTTTAGTACATATTTCTAATCGACAGAATATAATGATTATGAAGATCTTCCACCTGAAAGTCTTTAGGAATTGGTCCATATGGAAAGCTGACATTCAAAGCCTGTACATCTTCTCTCTTTCGGATGTCAGTCCAGGGGTTGTAGGCCACTTCTGGAAGTTTCTTAGGAACATCTGGGTCTGGAGCAAGTGTCATATTCTCAATAGGATACAGTTTGAGGTATTCCTGTGACAGCATAACCAGTGTGTTTTATTTCAGCCTAATTTTTAACATATTCTTTCTTTTTTTTTTGGAAAATGTAGTATTTTATGTACCTCTGGGATCCTGAAGGGAATGTGAGGTTTGTAGAAGCCCACTGCTAAGAAGAAAGGACTTTTGGTATCCTTCATAGCTTTGAGCAGTCTTACAGCCTCCGCTGCATTCTCCAGGTCAGGTAGCGTTCTCAGAGGCATCTCAGAAACATTCACCGCGCACAGCAAGTTACTGTGAAGCGTGCCGTCTTTGTTCTTGCAAACCTGAAAGCGGAATCATAAGGAGCTGTGAAGCTGCGAAAAGAGAACTGGGACATACCCATCACATGCCTGCTGCAAAATATCCTGGAGGCTGATTGTTTGAACATCTGAGCCCATGAATGAACACCACAGGATGCATCAGAAAGCGTTTATTCAATACAGCTGAATTATTAGCTGGAAAATCCGGCATGTTTAAAAAACAAAAGCCTGCGTTATTGTTATTTTTTTCTTTGCACTTGAAAATAAAAATTAGAGGTGTACCAATCATTGTTTTGGAGGCTCACCTTTCAGCGCAATCAGCCAACAACAGTCTGATCAAGGACAGAAAATGTGGTCTAAACTAAGCTGGCTTCATAATGGTATGGAATAGTTTGTTTAGCTGGCATTCCATGGGACACCGGTACATCCATAAACACCTTAGTGACTGGTGAATGCCTTCTTCTGATGAGTTATGCCCATTCATGACCTGCATTCATTCTGATCCTGGTTTGACCTCTTTCAACAGGACAACCCCACACATCTAGAGACACCAAATTATGTTTATTGGAACACTAGAGCCTGTCTGCTCCAATCTCATAAAAGATCCACAGAAGGGCAGCCGTGATCTTGTGGTTAGGGAACCGGTCTTGTGACAGGAAGGTCCCGCGTTCGATCCCCACGCAGGGCAAGACACGACTGAGATGCCCTTGAGCAAGACACCTAACTCCCCCAACTGCTCCCTGGGTGCTGTGGTTTGGGGCTGCCCCTCGCTTTGGGCAAGTGTGTTCACTGGTGTGTGTGTTTCACTGCACGGATGGGTTAAATGCTGAGATCACATTCCTCACTCACTTTCACCTTGGTGCCAGATACCATAGAACACCTTCAGGGGTCTTGTGAAGTCCATGGCTCAATGGGTCAAAGCAGCTGTTTAGGCAGCTGTTTAGGCAGGCAGGCAGGTTTAACATCATGGCTGATCAGTGTATGTGTAGCAACTGTAAAATGACCTATAGATGGGGCGAAAAACCGAGCATCCCAACCTACAAGGTTGAAAAAAAAAATGTCACAGCTATCAGCCATGTAATGGTGTCTCTGGTGACAAAGCATCATGGTTTTTGTCTTCAATTAAAGGCTTGAATGTCTTTGGCTAAGATCTTTGGCACTTTAGAGTATATGTTCTTCCTTTTTTAAATTGAGGAGAACATTTTTTCTGATTTAAATGGCGCTCAACACGATGATGTTAGTCTTACAAAGGATTCTAAATGTATTTTAACAGACCGAATTAGACCCTTTACCATGTCGGGTACTGCCTATTTACTGACACCTTTGAACTAAAACAATATAGCAAGCTTACACTCACACACACACCAACACACTAACCTTCCTCTTTTCATAGCTGAAAGAGGGTGGATGATACGGTGGTACAGACCAGCTGTATGGGTAATCATCCGTGTGATTGGAGGCGATGCCTTAATGTCAGACACAAGACAGAGACATTATTAGTAACAGCAAATGCAGACAACACAGTCCGATGTTACGGGTGCGAGGAACGTTTCTTATTTACAAACAAGGCATAAGAAGTTAGATTGAAGGAAAGAAGGGATGTTTGAGTACCAGTAAGCCAGACAACCAAATCAGGGAATGACTTAATAAGATCAGGCACCTGGATGGAAGACCTTCCCCACCGACAGAGCTGTGTAGCCGTTGGATTTGAAATACTGCGGCAGCGTGGTGTAGTTGCCTGCGCTGACTCGCCAGTAGGAGTTGAAGTCGTACAGCCTGGTGGTGTCTGGTCTTCGACTTGTAAGGAAAGACGTCCTGCTTGGGCCACATACTGCTTGCTAAGGAGACAGAGGGAAAGGGGCAAACTTTAAAAAGCTACATAGAAATATAAGCTTGTTACTTAAAGTGCACAATCAACTGTATATGTACAGCACAGGTCCATGATTTTAGATACATCTGAGTGGGATGTGAATGTCTTGCATGTCATAATCAGAAGGGTTAGTCTGATTTGATAGGATTAGCATTCCAAACATTGCTACCAGACCTTTGGGCTATATTCATGGCAAGAAAGGTCTTATTACAAAGTCTCTTGTATATTACAGAAAGAGTGAAATCTCTTGTCAATAACACACACACACACACACACACTCACACCTATGGGCAATTTAGAGTGACCAATTAACCTAACATGTAGGGGTGCGAATCTCAGTGTTAGGCAATTTGAATTGATTTGATTCCAATTTTTGGCATCACGATTCGATTCAGAATTGATTTTCGATTCAGAAACAATTTTTTTATTCAAATTGTTTTAAAATATTATTTAAATTATGTGGTTGACAAGATGAAAATTCAATGTAAACAAATATAACATTTATTTAAAACAATATTTTTAGGTTCCCTACTGTATCAAATCTTTTTGCATCATTTTATATTTATACCAAAAATAGGATTGTGATAAAATTCTGTTACGTAAATGACCAGTATTAGGTTTGTTTAGCTTCCTGGCTTTTTCTTAAATAAAAAAATCTATCAATGAACAAATAACTTAAACTATATTAATACAAATGTAAACATAGACTTCAGTCTACCACAGTGTATTAACCTTTAACTGAAAATAAAACACAGAGTTTAAAGTCATTGTATGTAACTCCATGCTAGCGAACTCCATTCAGACAAAGAGAGCCGAGAGAACTAGCTTGTGTTCGGTGGCCTAGATGGCCTTCTTCTGTGGTGGACTAGTGGACACATAATGCGATATGCAGTCTGCCCGGGAGTAGGAGCGTCAAAAAATAAAACATAAAGTCGATTTTTGGGAATTTTCAATCGATTCAGAATCGCCAGGACTAGGAATTGAATCTTTTAAAGAATCAGTTTTTTCAGCACCCCTACTAACGTGCATGTTTTTGGACTGTGGGATGAAACCAGAATACCTGGAGGAAACCAACTTCTTGCTGTGAGGCAGCAGAAGGTAACCACTATGCCACAGTGCCATCCTTTTGTTAGATAAAAGCAAACTTTTTTTAAAAGCAACTTGTTCAGATAAAACCATATTCATAGTTGTACAAGACAATCTGTCCTATACGGTCACTTCATCAAGACCCTACGGAAAGTTTGGGCACTTCTTGACCAGACCAAGTGACTACAGCATTAATCTGACCTGACCCATTTAGGTTGGGTTTCACTTTACGACAAATATTTAAATACAGAAGAAAGCTGAGATTTTTTTTGGTCACACGATATGTGCGTCGTTACCAATTAATACGCCTGACCCAACTATTGACAGGTAATGTATGTATGAGTCAAAAATGAATTACACACAACTATAATTACACTTAAACCTCTGTTGACTGCACTGTCTTATGAATGCTTTTCTGTACTGCCACTGTCTCCGCAGTCACTGCTGTGCGGTTTGAACGGGTAACATAAGCTCATTTGTGACTGCACTTTAAGAAAAAAAATTATTTGCACAAAAGAAGAGCAGCGTACAGTGAAAAAGGTTCAACAATCAACAGTGCTTGTTACAGTAAGATGCTCACTGAAAAGCCCATTGGAATATCACCCGTTTGGTCCACTGAAAGAAGCCGTAAGAGAACAAAGATCGGCAGCAGATTTATTGACCACTGTGCTTGCACTCTGAGATGTTTGATCTCTGCACCCAAACACAATAATGAGCACACACACTAGGGGGTTGTGAACACGGTTGCCTGGAAAGATTACGACCAGTTACGCGAATAGTTCCTTGCTCAAGGGCACTTCAGTCGCATCTTATCGGGGGAGGAATCGGACCGGAGACCTTCTGATCTTCCTTAACCATAAGCCCACAGCTGCCTGCTATGAAGGAATCTGAAAGCTTGTTGACAGACTGGCAACTTGTATTGAAAACCATGGATATTATGTCGAAAATAAATATAAAAGTTGATTAAAAGAAATTTTACAGCCAGACTGCGGATCATTTCTGGCTCTTGTAATATCTTTCAGATTACAGATTCCAACCTGAAGCGTTTTTAGTGCTTGACACACTCGTTAATGCAGTTAAACCAGCTTATTAATTGAGGCTGGCTTTGTGGAAACCAGTACAATGTTCAAGGACAGGGGTTCAGTCCAGGTCCAGGCATGGGAACCTGAACAATGCTCTACATCCCAGGAGTAAGTAGATGTAATCATGATCTCTCGACTTCCTTTGAGAATACCATTATCACTCCAGTTACAGAGGTACGTAGTCTAGGAGTTGCTATGGATGACCAACTCTCCTTCTCTGGTCATGTTGCTAA
>JAOVVF010000001.1:26372852-26393457 GCA_028565595.1 Duopalatinus emarginatus | reverse complement strand
AGTATGCGATTTCGGACGCAGCCTTACTCTTACTGAAGCAGCACACGACAAGCCTCAACATGAACTACGGGTGAATCGCAGGGCCAAATTAGAATTTACGTTAACGGCACTATTTTTTTAATCGCAATAATTAATTAATTAATTACGTTAACTTCGACAGCCCTAATAAAAATACACTCACTAGGGCAGAACCAATGACAATGGACATAGTCCCAAAGCAGCTTTTCAGAAATATAAACTCTGGATTTTACACTTATATAAACTTATCCCTGATGAGCAAACCAGTGGCAACAAAACCCCCTTGAGATGAAAAGAGGAAGAAACCTTGAGAGGAACCAGACTCAAAAACTTATGTTTGTTAATTAAGCAACTGATTTTGATTTGACCCAAACACTTTTCTTTAGGTTAATTATTAAGAGTGCATTAGATGTATGAAGGGAAAAATGATCAACTTTCTTTTGACTTTCACTGAAAGAAAGGTAGGCCTAAAATGTCCTGTATACCTTTAAACTGATGCTCTTTGGGCCAGTTGGGGAATTTGTTCTGAATCTGTTTTATGGAGTCAATCAGAATGCCGGTGCCTTGGGCAACATGCTCCTCACTGTTCCAGGCTCCCCTCAACTTGTGGTAACGTTTGTCAACCTAGAGAAATGGTGGTGTTACATACAAGCATGTAGATCACTTACAGTTTTTCCATTTGGCATCAGACATACACAGATATAATGGCGAGAAAATCTGATAGACTGTGCAAAACATAGTTTGCATAGTTTGTTTAGCTGGCAATCCATAGGACTCCCTGGTACATCTACAAACATCTGTGACTGGTGAACACAGTGTACCTCCTTTCTGATACCAGTAACCTTTAAGTAACCCTCATGAGTTAAAATAACAATTAGTCATTAAAAGTTAAGCAGGAGTGATGTGGCAACAGATTCAAGTTCCGCTGAAATTTCACAACCAGGGCAAGAACAAATAAAACCGAACAAACCTGCATAAGTCCAAAGCCATTGCCGTGATCTCCCCAGCCGTCAACAAGCGCTGCTCCAGCTCTCGACTCTCTGGATATGATAGCTGCAATCACAGCTGGGTCCATCCCCTGAGCTTTGCCAACTTTCACGATGATGTCCTTGTACTGCTCCATCCTCTTCAGATCATGTTCAGCCAGTTTATTTGAAGCTTCCACCCCTGTAGCAAGAAACACCTTAAATGTCGAGTTTGAGTTTGTAACCACAATCACCAGAGGCACAGTAAATGTAAGCAGACATACCTTTTACAGTCAGTTTGTCTTGGCGAGCTGTTCGCTCGGACGCTCCAGTCGTGTCGATCTTTGTGACATCTCCAAACATGCATGGCAGAGCTGACACGCAATAGATTGTCAGCACTCCTAGACAGACTGAAACACATTTATAAAGTAAGAAAAAGTAAGTCTGTTTCACAAGCACTTGTGAATTTCGCGTATTTCATTTTAAAGTAAGGTATTTATTTCTTCCAGCGTTTTTATTGCAGTTCATACACTCCAAACGAGCAACTCACCTATGATAAGGAGCTTCATCCTGCTGCAGTGAGAACAGTGTTACTGTGCAGGTCTCCTGGGTGGATAAATATAAATGGGTTTAATGAGTAGCCACTTCCTCTAAATAAACAAGGAAGTAAGGACTAGACTGGACCAGATGTTATTGCAACATCTGAAAATTTCCTCTGCATGGAACATAACAACTGCAGCTATATCAGGAGCTACCCATAGAGGAAACGATTTATATGATATTTTATATCTAGAATATATTAAAGTTAAAAGTATGTAGTAAATAATATAAAAGTTGTTGCTTTAAATGTCATAAGTTGTTATGTAGACATATACTTTAGATCTTATCACATAGCTCTTCAGTATCCTTGATTCCATTTTTAGATAAAGCTTTTACCCAACCACAACATAACGGGAAATTTTTTATTCACATTTCCTTTTTTTCGGTATCCCAAAAAGAACATAAACTTCCCTTTAAAAGTATTGGAACAACAAGGACAGTTCTTTTGTTTTTGGTATACATTGTAGACATTTCAGTTTGAGATCAAAAGATGGACTATGAGATGATCCGGGTTTCAGCTTTTGTTTCCTGATATATATAGCTTAGTACACAGCAAAGGTATAGGAACAGATAGTAGTCCACAGAAAAGTAAATGGCACTATTGGATTGCATATCCGCTGCCCCCTTGATCTCAACCCAAAGGTCTTCAATGTATAGCAAAAACAATGGAATTTGCTGTTCCAATACTTTTGGATGGTGTATACATTTATAAAAGTTCTTGAAATCTTGAAATTTCACCCCAATACAGAGTAACATTAAATACATTTATCATGATATCACAGCTGATCATGGCCAAAAGTCAAGACAGCAAGACAGCATTTCCAATTATGTTGGCTGTTGCAGTTGATGTTAGTCATACTTGGTAGTAGCATACATAGAATAAAGGTGAATTTATCTAGCCAGTTCAGTTAGCTGAATTAACCTCAAAATGCTGTTTCAAATTAGATGGAGTTTGTGTGTTGTATAGAGACAAAGGTGACACTTCATTTAATTATTAATTTAATTAAATTTTAATTAGAGGGCTTGAAAAAGCACTTTATTGTTTTTCCTCTTCCGTCATCTTCCTCTTCTTCTTCCTCTTCTTAAGCACATCTATGCAATTAATACGAACCACTTAACAGACTCTGTTCAAACACCATTTTGTAGATAATCATGACAAGACCTGTGCTGCCTTGGTGTTGGTGAGATTTATGGTTTTTAAAAAATGAAAGTTAAAATTGGGGAGTTTTTCAAACTGCCGTAACTTCATTTTTCAAACTACAGCTATGAAAATCGAAAGTCTCACCAGTGCCCGTCAAAGTCAAATTACGGACAGATTGCACTCATCTTTCTCTTTATATCACTCTTTTATTATCACTCTGTTCATTTCTTATGGTAGTAGCTAGAGTGGGTGATGAGTGATTTTTCAGTTAACTCATTTTTAACTCAGTTTTTCTCTGTTTAATCTTGTCTAAAATACTTATACTTCCACCTAGAAACACCATTAACTTGTCGTCTCTGAACTCTTATAAGATCTTTACATTTGACATTTTATTTTTGGAGTTATGAGGACTTGTTCGGCATGAGACATGGGAAAGTTCCCCATAGGGTCCCATGTTAAATTCAGAGCCATGAGAATTTTTTTATCTGTGTTCAACCTGTCATAACTCAGACATTTTTTGCTCGATCCACATAATTTTTACATCACACCGATCATCAAGGGGTCCTCTCTCAGTGTTAGGAGCTTTTGTGCTTTTCCACACACAGGTGCATATTAACAGGAGTGAGAGTGGCTCTCAACTCACACACACACAAAAGGGGCGGAGTCTTGGTGGCACTCTTGTAGTTCTTTTAGGAAATAAACATCTAGTTATTATAAATATTAAAACATTTTAAGACCAGAGGAACTCATTACATTGCAGTCTCATACCTTATTTACATTCTAGTTTACAAGGAAAACTGTAACTACGCAGTAAAATAAGACGTTAGCACAGATTAAATTTTCTTGATGGTTTTTACCCTGACTTTTACACTGACTTTTGGTGCTTTCTTTGTGGTGCAACAGAAATGCGCCCTGTCATTGAGTTGTTGATGTTACAGCCATCTGTAACTGAGAATCCAGAGAGCAGAACTGGCCATGCCCTCAGCCGATCCCAATCATCCTGATCATTGTGATGCTAGCCAACCATGTGCGATCTGTGAGCTCATGCATACAGAGATGGGTGGGACTGCATTTCTTGTAAACCCTCCGTGTTGGTAGCTGTCTGGTAGATATGAGTGTGGGACCTGTTGGTACCTGATGTTACCAAACATTATTAAGGATTAGCTGGTGGCTCAGGAAGCTGATCTGACTCATAAATATATTGAATTAAAAATTCATTAAGGTTAGGGTGGTGCACTGAAACATGGCTCCTCCTTATATATGTAGAGGAAGTATTTAGGCATGTATCAACCGTGCAAACTTCTAGCTCTGTTTTCTGTGCTTGGTGGTTCGAAACATCACAATGGGTGAGTTTGTTTTCTGGCTAAAGTTAAGTAGTACTATTACTATTATTATTGTAGTTCTGCTGCAGGTCCTTTGGGATTATTATTAATTTTTTATTTCTATCCTAGCCTGCATTTATGGAGACGTCACAAAGATTGACACGACTGGGGCATCAAAAAAACAGCAGACCAGGATAAACTACATGTTACAGGTATATAACTATAGACCGCCATAAACCGTTATAATAAGTTGCAATAGAGAGTAATGGGTGAATTATTCCTTCCATAGGGGTGGAGGCCTCATCTAAACTGGCTGAGCATGATCTAAAGAAGATGGATCAATACAAGACCATCATCCTCAAAGTTGCCAGAGCTAAGCAGATGGATCCAGCTGTGATTGCAGCTATCATATCTAGAGCATCAAGGGCTGGAGCAGTTCTTAAAAATGGCTGGGGCGATCACGGCAATGGCTTTGGACTCATGCAGGTCAGGTTAAAGTAAAACCTTTTGTAATACGGTTAAAATGTTGAGGTAAAGGAGGAAGTTACAGTTGTTGAAAGGTGTGCATGTGCATTACACCATATTGTTGGAAACATAACTTCTCTAATGTAGTAAAAGTAGTTCTTTGTTCATTGGCTGTGCACCTCAGACAATGCCAACCTGAATTTAATGTACACGCTAAAGTGCCAGAAAAACTGTTACACCAGTCTAATACTTGGTAGGTCCACCACCGGAAATGGACTACAGGAGCTTGCAAAAATGTTATGTCAGCTACGTCCTTCAGACTGTCCACACACTAGTGATTTAAATAGATCTAGTGATTTAGATAGGAATGGCAAAACTCCAAACTCAGATGAGTGTTCCTCTAACCATAATTTGGTGTCTCTAGATGTTTGGGCTGGCACATAGTCGTGTTGGAAGAGGCCAAATCAGATTAAATGCAAGACATCAACAGGTGTAACTTGTCAAAAAGGACACTTAGCTGTCAACTGTCCGATACATTTGTAGACCTACCAGGGGTCCCATGGAATCCCAGCTAAACAAATACCTCATACCGTTATGGAGCTACCACCAGCAAACTTGAATCGGCTCATCTGTACCAGTTTTTCTGGTATTTCAGTGTATTTGAATGATACTACTGTGTATGCATGGAATAGAACATTTTTGGTGGAATTTATATGATCTGGCTTTCTCGTGTCATAGGTCGACAAGCGCCATCACACTCCAAGAGGAGCCTGGAACAGTGAGGAGCATGTCACCCAGGGCACTGAAATCCTGATACAATTTATTATGGCAATTCAGAAAAAATTCCCCAGCTGGTCCAAGGAACACCAGTTCAAAGGTACAAGTGTATGCTTAGTTCTTTGTGGTGCTTTGACTGACAAACTGAAAGTTATGAATTTAATTGCAGGGCTATCACAGTGCTCTGGGTGGGAAATTGGCACGCGCTACTGGCCAAATGAGGGAAAATATATGAAGTGGCGGGTACATTTGATCAGCTCACATGCCACAGTGGTGTGAGCACAGGAGAGGCAGAAAGCATTCAATGTAGTAATACAACTGGCCTGTCAGAAGCAGCAATACGCCTGTGCCGCAAATGCCATTTAACAGTAGAAGAAGAACTGAAGATAAATGTGGTGGTATATTACTAGTATAAAGCCCACAATAGGGTCAGACCTCAACTGTATTATTTCAATAAAATGTTTTTTTTAATCCTGGTTTATTTTAGGTCATGCATGTCTAATTAAAATAAAGAAAACCATAAAATGTCATATATTAATAGGACACATGTTCCTGTTGTTACATTATTAATGTATGTAACATAACTGAAACACCACGATGCTATGCACAACTTTACCACTACAAGAAAAAATTTAAACAGTTAAAATCCTGTCAATTATACATCTAACATACTGTGTTATTGAACTGTTAAATTTGACATAGAAATCAATGTTGATCTGTAATGTGGTCTACTATTAATTCAATTAAAATTAAGAAACGTATTTTGCTTCTCCAAGCTATATTATTCTATATGTATTGTTATACAAACTAATAAAACATTACTCAATTACTCAATTACTAAATAATAGAATAATAACGTCGTTAGTTAACATACAAAATAATAGTAGATAGTAGTAAAAAAAAATATTTATTAGAAATATTTGTTTAGTATATTTTACACATGACGAAAAATTCTGCAACAAGCACAAAGCCACACATCATTTCTGTCACCCAAGATGAGGTGAGTTCCTGACTGCTGGGCCACACAGTGGAGCTTTACAGACAGACCCTTCTCATGAAAGCGAGTGGCTGGTAAAAGCTAAAGTGGCTGGTAGAATTTTAATTTCCAACACTGTCTGTGACCCTTGAACTATCCCGGTATTGCTCAGATATTCAGATTATTATCGTACATTTCGCTGGCATAGTTTAGATCCACTTCATCCCCTTAGAGTTAGACATCAGTACAAATCAATACAAGTCATGTTTGTCTCTTGTTTTAGGAGGAATCTCAGCCTACAATGGTGGCCCAGGAAACGTCCGAACATATGAACGCATGGACGTCGGCACCACAGGAGATGATTATGGAAATGATGTGGTGGCCCGGGCTCAGTGGTTCAAACGCAATGGCTACTGAATGATATTCTTTTTTCTCTCTAGTGCTGCAGAACTAACTGCAATGTGTTTTGAATATGTATTTTTAAAGTATAAATTATAATGGTTTGTACTTATCTTGATAAGGCTGGCTACCAACAATTGTATTTCTCCTAGGAATGAAAATAAACATAAGCACTATGAAAACCATTCTGTGGACATTTTTGTAACAATATATTTTTTTTTTGGTTTATTATGCTGTAAAAAATGTATGTTTAGGTTTAAGAAGAAGTTATATTAGAAAATTAGCAATAACAAAAGCACTTTTGAGGCTTTTTTGTTGGGAAAAACAGACGTTATTGGCAGCATTTAATGCCATAAAATGAATAAAGTGTAATTTATTATATTTATTTATTATAATTTATTATAAGGGTCTTCTTCATTTCTTAATTTATGAATAATAGTGTTAATTAACTTTCATTAACTCAACACATTATTTTTGTGCCATTGCGTGTGATTGACAGGTGGGTTAAAGGTCAAATTGCTTTGTGTGCAAGCACAGTAGGCCAATCACTTCACTGTCACTTTCACTTAATTGTCTTTATAAGCTGACTATTATACATATATATATATATATGAAAGTATGCAGTAACTGAATCTCAAATTTTCAAAAATCTCAAAAACTGGAAATGAACAAGCTAAAAGATATACCTATATACGTATGCATATACATATGCAATTCTTATTGTGTGCATACATAGAAGTACAAAGACATCTTTATGATATTATATTTTATTACTGTAACATTATTAACTGAAAATATAGTGAATTGTGGGAAAGTTATGAACAATGATTTGCACCCTATTAGCAAAACCAGTCAAAACAGTCTCAGGGAGGGTAACACATTTTATTTGTTTTGTTCCAGGCATCACAACCAGGGTTGGGCAAGTGATCACCAATTACTGACAGACATCACAACATTTAATTAATGAGATTATAGCTAAATGACTGCTGATGTTCTTTCTTTCTAATTTTTTTTTAATTTTATCTGGCATTTCACCAGTTATACAATATTTTCATTTCTCTGATCCATAATATAATAAATGTAATCCTACATCCATGTTGGAGAGAAAGGTTTCATCCAACCTAGATAGACAGATATATTTAGCACTCTGAATTGGACAACAGTTTAATGTACTGCACCATGCATGATGCACATACACCTGCGCGCACACATCTTTCCAAAGCTAGTCCACCTGACATGTTGGCTGGTGGGAGGAAACCTGAGAACCCAGAGGAAACCCACACTGACACATGGAGAACATGTACAGAAATTAGACACAGACAATAACCCAATCTTAGGATCGAATTCTGTAGCTGTGAGGCAGCAATACTACTGCTGCACCACCATGCCACATACCTTGTTCAGGTTCCATAGACACGCTCAGTACTGCCTTAAGGAACATAATGAAGATAATCTATTTTAACTATTGAAATTTTAGGCTTATTACCCAGGAAACATACAATACAGGTCTAGAGATGTCAAATTATGGTTAGAAGAACACTTATCTGAGTTTGGGGTATCCGCCATTACGATCTAAGTCACTAGATCACTCATCAGGGACCGTTCTGCAGAAAGTATTGTTTTCGTTCGATCGTCATCTAGAGTTGCTGATGTTATAGCCACCTATAACTGAGAGTCCAGAGAGCACAATTGGCCATGCCCTTAGTCAATCCCAATCATCTATATCATTGTGATGCTAGCTGACCATGGGTGATCTGTGAGCTCATGCATACAAAGATGAGTGGGACTGCATTCTTCTAAATGTTTTACTTTACCCTCTGATGTTGCATGAGCAGTAGTTTGCAAGGATGTAGTGGCTGGCTTTACATGACTTGGACTTACCCTTCGTGGTTGGTAGCTGTCCTATGATAAGGGAAGAGAGGTCTGAAAAAACAAAGAAATGCAGTCGGGTTAACTGAAGGTAATAAATTGCTCCTAGATATGAGTGTGTGACCTGTTGGTACCTGATGTTACCAAACATTATTAAGAATTAGCTGGTGGAGCAGGAAGCTGATCTGACTCTTTAATACATTGAATCAAGAATTCATCAAGTTTAGGGTGGAGCACTGAAACATGGCTCCTCCTTGTTTAGGTAGAGGAAGTATTTAAGCATGTATCAACAGTTTCAGACTTTCACTTCTAGCTCTTTTCATTGTGCTGGAAAGTTCGAAGCACGATCATGGGTGAGTTTGTTTTCTGCCTCAAGCTGTGTAGTACTATTACTAGTATTATTGTACAGTATACGTAGTATTGTAATATAAGTTCTGCAAATCTGGTTGGTCCTTTGTCATTATTATTATTATTTTTTATGTCTATCTTAGCCTGCATTTATGGAGACGTCACAAAGATTGACACGACTGGGGCATCAAAAAAAACAGCAGACCGGGATAATCTACATGTTACAGGTATAGAACTATAGACCGCCATAAACCGTAATCAATTTACTTGCAATGGAGAGTAATTGTAAATTATTTCTTCCATAGGGGTGGAAGCCTCATCTAAACTGGCTGAGCATGATGTGAAAAAGATGGATCAATACAAGACCATCATTCTCAAAGTTGCCAGAGCTAAGCAGATGGATCCAGCTGTGATTGCAGCTATCATATCCAGAGAATCGAGGGCTGGAGCAATTCTTAAGAATGGCTGGGGTGATCACGGCAACGGCTTTGGACTCATGCAGGTCAGGTTAAAGTAAAACCTTTTGTAATGCGGTAGAAATGTTGAGGTAAAGGAGGAAGTTACAGTTGTTGAAAGGTGTGGCGGTGGGTTACAACATATTGGAAATACTGGTCAACACAGTAGGGCTTATGGAATCTAATTCTGAAGCTTTGACCAAAAATGGCAAGTCAAGTCAAGTCATGTGGTTTTATTTGTAATTTCAACCGTATACAGTGGTGTACAGTTCTCAGTGAAACAAAGTAACGTTCCTCCAGGAACAAGGTGCTACATATAACAATAGACTGCACAATACAATGCAACATTAAGTGCACATCAAGTGCACAATTTACAATATGTGTGCAAGACAATATACTGTAAATACACAAGACCATTACAAGATAATAAACAATAAATACAGGGGAGGGGAAACAGTGCAGTTGGCCCACTAAGAAGTGGGAGCAGTAAGGTGCAGTGTGTGTGTGTGTGTGTGTGTGTGTGTGTGTGTGTGTGTGTGTGTGTGTGTGTTCAGTTCAATCACTGATGTATTTGTTTGTTTATACCAGACTCTGATTGTTTAGTAGTCTGATTGCTTGTGGAAAGAACCACAAGACCTGCACAATCTGTATGTGAGGGCCCGGATGCTTCGGTACCTTTTTCCAGACGGTTGGAGGGTGAAGAGTTTGTGTGAGGTGTGTGTGTGGTCATCCACAATGCTGGTTGCTTTGCGAATGCAGCATGTAGTGTAAATGTCTGTGATGATCGGGAGAGAGACACCGATGATCTTCTCAGCCGTCCACATTATCCGCTGCAAGGACTTGCTATCCGATGCGGTGCAGTTCCCAAACCAGGCAGTGATGCAGCTGCTTAGGGTGCTCTCAATGGTTCCTCTGTAGAATGTGGTGAGGATGGGAGATTGGAGATGTGCATTTCTCAGCCTTTACAGGAAGTAGAGACGCTGCTGGGCTTTCTTGGCTATGGTGCTGGTGTTGAGGGAGCAGGTGAGATCCTCCGCCAGGTGATCTCCAAGGAACTTGGTGCACTTTGCGATCTCCACAGCGGAGCAGTCGATGTGAAGTGGAGAGTGATCATGCCTCGTCCTCCTGAAGTCAACAACCATCTTTTTAGTCTTGTCTACATTCAGAGACAGGTTGTTGGTTCTACACCAGTCCATTAACCGTTGAACTTCCTCTCTGTATGCTGACTCGTCGTTCTTGCTGATGAGACCCACTACAGTCGTGTCATCCGCAAACTTGATGATGTGATTCGAGCTGTGCATTGCTGCACAGTCGTGAGTCAGCAAGGTGAACACCAATGGACTGAGCAGCCCTTGTTGGAAACTTTACTACATTAATGTAGTAATCGTAGTTCTTGTCCATTGTGCACCTCGAACAATGCCAACACTGTCCAAGTCTAATACTTGTTAGGTCCCGTATAGGGAATGGACTCCAGGAGAACACCATACTTCCAGCATACTGTCCGGAATATTTTGTATTCCAATGTGTAGGATTTCTGTATTCCACAGCGTGTTGCATATCACCCCAGATGTATTTGATAACATTGAGATATAGTGATTTATATGGGAATAGATGGGAATAACCATAATTTGGTGTCACTAGATGTGTGTGCTGAAAAAAGCCAAAAGCAATACTGTTATGGAGCCACCACCAGCCTGTGTATCTTGTATGGGCTCATCTCTAACTGTTTTTGTGTTATTTCAGTGTATATGGGAATACTGTGAATACATAGAATTAGATAGAAATAAAAATGAAATGTTCGGTGGAACTTATGTGATCTGGTTTGCTCATGTCATAGGTTGACAAGCGCCATCACACTCCAAGAGGAGCTTGGAACAGTGAGGAGCATGTCACCCAAGGCACTGAAATCCTGATACAATCTATTATAGCAATTCAGAAAAAATTCCCCAGCTGGTCCAAGGAACACCAGTTCAAAGGTACAAAGGCATTTGGTAGACATTACCGCAAATCAATACAAAGTTCTTCTGACTGATCAGATTTTCCTGATTATTTTTTTCTGTTCACATTTCCTGTTTTAACGTCTTTCCTGTAATATCTCAAAGTTCTCATCACAAAGTTATTCTATCATAGTCGTCTGTCATGTTTGTCTCTTTTTTTTAGGAGGAATCTCAGCCTACAATGCTGGCCCAGGAAACGTCCGAACATATGAGCGCATGGACGTCGGCACCCCAGGAGATGATTATGGAAATGATGTGGTGGCCCGGGCTCAGTGGTTCAAACGCAATGGCTACTAAACAATATTCTTTTTTCTCTCTAGTGCTGCAGAACTAACTGTAATGTGTTTTTGAATATGTGTTTTTAAAGTATAAATCATAATAGCTTAAAGTTTGTACTTATCTTGATAAGGCTGGCTACCAACAATTGTATTTCTCCTAGGAATGAAAATAAACACAGGCACTACGAAAAGCATTGTCACTGTTTTGTTTATTATGCTGTAAAAAGTGTATGTTTAGGTGTTGGAAGAAATTATATTAGAAAATTCGAAATAGCTAATAGATTTCACTTTCAAGGCTTTTTGTTGGGAAAAACAGTAGTTATTTGCAGAATTTAATGAAGAAACTAAGTGTAATTTATTATACTGACAATTGAAAAGTTAGCACAAACCTGCTTATAGAAGAGTTTTCCTTATTTTTGACTCCTTTAGAATAATAGTGTTAATTACACTATAGTTAACTTTCATTAACGTTACACCTTTTCTGACACAACTCCAGGTTAGGGAACCAGTCTTATGACCGGAAGGTTGCCAGTTCAATCCCCCATACTGACAAGACACGACCAAAGTGCCGTTGAGGAAGGCCAAAAATAGTCATAGTATTGAACAAGGTCACCAGCAGATGGCGATTTGAATGATCATATTTAATTTCAACCAACCAGTTTTAGCTCGGCCAAGATCACAACACCAAAAGCAAACTTTGCAGCAAACTGTTATTAAATGGTATACAATAGGTAGGTTACACAAAATCAAATGTACAGGTTTTTGTTGTTGTTTTAGATTTTGTATACTCCAAAATCCCAGATCCTACCAGCAGATCCTTTAACTCCTGAAAGTTTAAATATAGGGCCTCTTTGGATCAGACTTGTTTGTCCAGCTCATCCCACAGATGATTGGTCAGGTTGAAATCTGGGGTATTTGGAGGCCAAGTCAACACTTGGAACTCTCTCATCTTCCTCAAACTGTTCATGAACAATTTTCATAAAGCATCATAGGTGGCCAAGTCAAGGGTGGCCATGACTCTTTTTTGGACCACTTTTGGTAGGTAGTACCTGCTGCATACTGGGAAAACCCCAGAAGACCTGCTTTTGTGGAGCAGTTTGTAAATGGATCATGAGTGAGGTTAAACAACAAAAACATCATTATTATAATATATTTTATTATTATAACATTAACAGAAAGGATAGCAAGTCCTGGGAAAGTTGTGAACATCTCAATTATTCATATGAGATCTGAAGTGCAAGGTTGCTGGTTCGATCCCCTGTACCGACAAGGCATGACTGAAGCGCCCTTGAGCTAGGTACCTTACCCATTCCCCCTCTACGTACCTAATCCCTTCAACTCTCCTCAGGCACCAGCGATAGGTACTGCCCCTCAGTCCAAGCAAGTGTGTTCACCTTCTGCCCTTTAGTGTGTGCATTTCACATCTGCCCTCTAGTGTATGCATTTACTAGTGTGTGTATTTGACTGCACAGATGGATTTAAAAGTGACAGTCAGGGCTCCAGAGTGGTACAACAGTTTGCCCTATTGTCCTCGCAACACTAGCCAGGCTGGATGCACGTGACTTGGAGGAAGCAAGCCTTCGTCCTCCCTGGTTGGTGGCTGTTGTGTGATGGGGAGAGACGTCTTATGGTGTGGGAATTGGACATGTCTAAATTAGGAAGAAAATTTGGGGGAACACTAGCCAGTAATGGGTGTCAGCCATGGGTGTCTCATGCATACAGAATTGGGCGGGAGCATTTTTTTCGAAGTGAGTTACACCACCCATCAGGCTGCATGAGCAAGCAGGATGAAAAGAAGCGGCGGCTGGCTGCACGTGACTCGGAGGCATGTGATGGTCTTCGCCATCTCTGGTTGGTGGCTGTTGTGTGATAAGAAGGAGATGTCTCATGGTGTGGGAAATAAACATGTCTAAAACCAACAAAAAAAATTGACAGAGAAATTCCTTTGCATACAAGCACACTAGGTCTTTCTTTCTTATTTTTTGGATTACACAACTTGATAAGATATAATAATGGTGGTTTGTGATTTCCACCACTGTAACATAGAAGTCATAAATTATAGACCAGCCAAATTTATGAATTTTGTGAATTGTAATATTGGTTTCAACCAGCAGAGGCCACCACTAGCCCTCTTTTTCATTCTTATAGCACAATACACTGACTCAATGCTGTCTAATTGGGGCAAATCAGACGTGTTTCACGTTTTGATGGATAACAGCTTGACTCTGCTGCTTGGTTGATCTTGTAAGTATTGTGTTTTTATATATATATATATATATATATATATTGACCTCTTTGACGCTTTTGGTGCTGTTTTTACTGACTGGGAGACTTTGTACAAGTCTGATCAGTGCCAGAATGAAACAGAGATGAGGGGATTGGACGTGTTTGTAAGCTTCTCATATTTCCCCGTGAGAGCACTGAAGTGTGTTACAGTTCATTACGTGTCGAGTTTTTTAATTGGCGCCTCGCGCGATAATTGTGACCAGCGGCGCGCGCGTCGATTAATCGGATAAACAGCTGGTAACATGTCAGAACTGTCGGGTTTGTTTTTCTGACCGGTTCAGCGTCAACATGCTTAAATTAAACACTGATAGCTGGTTATATTACCAGTATAACATGTATAAATGTATCAAATATACACAGAACTTTAAATAAGACTGGCATACTTTCTCACTAGTTGGGTTTTCAGTATGTAAACGAACATCTGGAATGTTTCTGACCCTCACGTTTTTCCGTTGTCAACAAAAGTACTATAAAGTGTCTTTATACACGTTCGTTGTGTATTTGAGAAGGAAAGGGGGCGTCACCTCATGTCTACCTTAATCGATTAATCGAGTAAATTCACCTCTGGTTCGGTTAACAAGAACATTTTGTCCATCATCAACAAAAGGTCCAGTGGAGTGCCTTTAAACACGTCCTAGACATGTCTGAGCGGGGAAAAAAAGGTGTCACCTCAGGTGTCACCTACCTTAATCGATTAATTGAGTAAATTCAGCTTTGGCCCCTTACGATTTTCCATTTAAAATGAAAGAGCCAACGAAGTGTCTTTAAAGATGTCCTTAATGTGTCTGAATTAAAAAAACGAAGCATCACCTCACATCTGCCTTAATCGATTAATTAAGTAAATTCACATCTGGTTAACAGTTATATGTTTGTCCCTCGTTTTTCTATCGTCAATAGACGGGCCAAGTGAAGTGTCTTTAATCATGTCCTCAATGTCAAAAAGGAAAAAAACATCACCTCACATATTCATGTTTTTCCCTCGTTTTTCCATCGTCAACAGAGGCAACCTGATCAGCACCCTGCAAGCAGTTGGAGGGTTAAGTGCATTGCTCAAGGGCATTTCAGTTGTGTCTTGTCAGTACGAGGGATCATACTAGCAAACTATAGCAGTCACAAGACCGGTTCCCTAACCTTGAGTCACAGCTGCCTGTTTTCATGCATTATCTAACTAGAGTCTGTCCTGGCTGTTTACACTCAAGGAAACACCTTGGACAGGTCGCCAGTCCATAACATTCATTTTTTAAAAAGTTCATTTGAAAAAATAAATAAATAAATAAAATAAAAAATAAAAATAAACAAGGGGGCAGTCGTGGCCTAGTGGTTAGGGAACCAGTCTCATGACCGGAAGGTCGCGGGTTCGATCCCCACCCAGGGCAAGACACAACTGAGGTGCCCTTGAGCAAGGCACCTAACTCCCCTAACTGCTCCCCTGTCACACACACACACACACACACACACACCCACCCACCCCTAGGGACAATTTACTAGTTCACATAGGTGCATGTCTGTGGGAGGAAACCAGAGCACCAGGAGAAAACCACACAGTAAGAAGCTTGTTTAGAGGTGCAAGCTTAACTATATAGATATATATATGTGTTTACATATACATACATACATACATACATATATATATATATATATATATATATATATATAGTTAAGCTTGCACCTCTGATAAATAATGACCAAAACAACCTAGTTCATACGACTAGCTGATATCAATTGCCACCACATGAATTAAAAAAACCCATCAGGGCCCCTGTAGATATACATCACAGACTCTTGGGTGTACCTGTACTCCTATGATGTGAGCACTGGCTTTAGTATATCATTCAAATGTTCTTATTTGTCCATTAAAGTTCATTAACAATCCTTTTTTTGTCATAGTAAAAGGTCATACTGGTATAACGGCTCTGGACTGAAAAAGAGAAGCTGTATGATAAATAGTGTGTGAAATCCTAGTGAAAATAAACCCGGATATTCTAAGCTATGCACTAAAATGCTGTGTGGTGCACTCGAGCCGTCCTGCTTATCTGGCTCCACAAAATATCCATGTCACCAGTTTAAAGCAGTCCACCAGCTTATTAAATACACATAAGCTTGTGTCGAGGCCAGAAAGCCTGTTGTTGCGTAAACTCCCTTTATTTGACCACTTGTCTTTAATAACCCTTCGTGAGCCATGCGAAAGTGAGTGCTGCATTGTAAAAAACCGAAGGCGCAATTATCGTAGCATTGTCGTCCCGTTAAAGTCCGGGAGAGTGCTTTTAGAAAGTGCCACACACAGAGTGTTAAAGGGTCTGCAGAATAAGGGGGAGGTAAAGTTAAATGCTCACACACGGTGTGAAAGGGGGCTGGGATGATTGATCAAGCTGTGCAAACCCAGCAGGGTCCCTTTTTTATGCAGAAGAAGGACTTAACCCAGATACACACACTGCTTTTGGCCTGTTGATGTTTTAACAGGGCTGTGTTGTTAGCCATATGAGAAGAGACCCAAAACATAACACTTTAACACTTTAAAAAACTGTTTTTATCTACTCGGAGGACAGTCGTGCACTATTCCTCGTGCTCTTTTTTTTTTTGTCAGTTATTTACAGTTCGACATACGCAGCCTTAATTAGAGCGCAGACTCAAGCGCGGCCTTCGAAGATGTGTTCCAGATGTGAGCTGGAATGCTGAGAGGTTTGCGAAGAAAAAGAATCAGCACTCCGCAGGGGTGTACTGGAGAAACTCGAGTCAGTGAAAACTGTCGACAGGATAGGGGGGATTTGACCGAGCTGAATGGAAAGGGGCCTCATGCTGAGTCCAGTGGGACACCATCACCCCAAGATTTCAAATGGAAATGGCATTGTATAGAAGTTCATAAAAGCTCTAATAAAAACTGTAATCTTCGACTGTAAAATATCACGTCTGAATAGGTCTTAAGCTTCTTCTGAGACACCAAACCTATTCATTATGTAACTACTTATGATGTTCAGCCTGCTTATTATTTCGGATAAATGGTGTAACCTAATAATAAAGACAAAGTCTGCTCGGTGCCTCAGAGGGTGTCTTCGTTTATTGCATTTCTTGGACACGCTCCCAGAGAAATTCAAGTCTGAATAAAAAGCACATATGGATTTTTTTTTTTTTTTTTGAAGGGGGGGGAAACCTTCCAGGAAATACCAACCTTTTTTTTTTCTCAAAAAAAAAAAAAAGGCACAGCCAACCGACATTCCACCTAGCTGAAAAAAAAGTGCTTGAAGGATTATATACACCTAAGATGCATTGAAATTCAGGTGCTCAGTCCTCAATGTTGACCAGATGTCTTAGAGAAGAAAGAGGAGAAGTGTCAGCCATCCCGGATCACTTTTCTGTCCTACGTTCTGTCTGAAACTAATTACTCAGCATAACGAGGATGCCTTTCAAGCCGTAAAGAGTTGCTCGAGGAGGCCGGATAAGATCCGTCCTGTTGTTTGTAAGGATTCGAGTCTTGTATTTTGTGGTTTTGTGCCCTACATATTATTTTGCCTAGTAAACGAGGACAGTTGGACAACTGCCCAGAAGATGTGGTCACTTCAGTCCCGGTTGGTGCCAGAAATCCCTCTCGGCCTGGAAAATGGAGCATGGCTTTTAAACAGACCAACAAGAGTAAAGATGCAAAGCCCGACTCATCAGGTATGCCTGCTCAGCATGAGAAAGAAAATTTAAACAGTCATTTTTTTTTATGATGATTGAATTTTCACATTGTTTTCAGAAATGAACAGTGCGATGAACTAGGGACCTGTACGCTGGCTGTGTTCTCACGGTTTTGGCAGGATTGAATGATTTTGTAGCCAGGACGCTGGTGTCTCTCCCCCGCCTCATTAACACAGAGTTGCCTCGCCGGCTCGGCTTTAAACTGCTCGGTTTAAAACAATAGCAGCGGGCTGTGGGGATTAGGTGACAGCGCTAGGGGGTGGAGAGAAAGAGGAAAAGAGAGTGAGAGACTGTGTGTGTGTGTGTGTGTGTGAGAGAGAGAGAGAGAGAGAGAGAGAGAGCATGTTCACTGTCTGGGAGGCAGCTTACTGGAGCACACTTCTTTCTACCTTGCCCTACAAGGATATTGCATTCTTTGTGAAGGGGGATTCCTCTGTCTCAAAGTGATCCCTCATCCCTATTGTCCTAGATTATGCATGTAAATGGGATTAATAATCCGGCAAGGCAGATTTAAGGATTGAATGCCATTTTATTTCGACATTCAAAAAAAAATTTTTTTTACAAAGGATGCAGCAAGGATAACTTCACCGTCTTGTGGTTTGGCATACTTCGACACCATGGCTACATTTTACAGCTGTCTGCGAGGAAAGAAGTAAGTCGTTCACCTTAATGGGACTAGGCATAGTGGTTTTTTGTATATTGATCTGGTCTAGTGGTTATCCAGAAAGTTTGGATCATCCTGACTGATCATGCTCGGATCTGGCTGCATATGAATATTCCCTGACCTTGTGTATGTAGTTATGTAGAGGTAGGACACTGAGTTTGGACTGTTTCAGCAGAACGAATAAAGAGGCCAGACATGTATTTGTGTATGAAGAGAGCGCCGCTGTGTGCTATAACAGAGCCGTGGATTAATTAGTTCAATAAGGGACTCTTTCAGACTTCTATCTATCTAATGGTCTTGTGGGGCGACAGACAAAAACAACACTGTTCTCCAGTCTCTTTCCCAGCAGCCAAACTGCCCTGAGAGAAAGTCTTCTTTATCAGCCCGAAAGCATGTTAGCCCTTATCATTTGTTTCTGCAGCTCAGTTGTTTTTGTCGCAGTGCCTGAAAGAACAAAAAGTTTGACCTTCTGTCGCTAACTCCTTTGAGTGTTCCTCGTCCTTAGGTGTGAAACAAATCTCTGCTTCTCACCCTCAGCCTTTCTCCTGCCTTTTATGGTCCTCGCAAAAAGTTCAGCGCGACTGTCCTACATGATGCCCGGTTTGGCAGAGTTGTAGAAAAGCTCAGCTCTAGCATCTGCACTGTATCAGCGCTGAGTTTGTTGATGTTTTGACGATCACGAGGATGAACCCAGGGGCATGATATGCAGTTCCCAAAACCTCCAAAATGATCCTGGTGTTTTAAAAGTATTTTAAAAGACAAAGCCAGGACAAACAGAATATGATTTATTAAGACCACACATAACTTTGAATAGTATTTTCATTTCCTGTGGTCAAATGACTGGTCCAACATGGAAACACTTTTGGATTTTGCAAACTCTTCTAAACACATAATTCATAAACGTCAATTTTCCAAACCCCGGCTATGCTCTTCATCCCGCAAAATGATTTTTTAAATTAAAAAAAGCAAAGCAGCTGCTCTCTTGATGTGGCGTCCCACTTGAGGCCGTGTTTTGTCTAAATCCAACATCGGTGGCCAACAATTTACTGACGACCGCAACACACCACATCTCGTATCGGAGTCGCAGGTTTGTATGCAGACAAATTCAATAACACCGTCTGATTTTCTAGCTCGTGATTCAATCCTTGCACGTGTTGCAAGATATGCAATTTTGAAAATGGCAAAACACTGTCTAAAGCCTTCTAAATTATAGAGTAACTGTGCTAACTTCAGGCCTGGAGGTGGCTGGGGTGCAAAAATGACATGGTTTGGCTTGAACATCTGAAGGTCACATGAGTTCCTGACATTTAACTGGAGGATTGAACAGAACTGCCAATGCAGAAACCAGGAAAATGAGGCTAGGGAACTTAGGTCAAGAACTTTTTATATGGACTTAACTCTCTTGTAGTCTGACTTAACATATACTTACAGATTAAGCAACTGTTCATTTACACCTTACAGGGACAAAGTGACATTACAATTGACTTTCAGGAACCAGCCTTGGGACCAAAAGGTCTCAGGATTGTGCCCAGCAATCAAAAAGACTTGACTAATGTGCCCCTGAGCCAAGGCACCAAGCCCCCAACTGCTCCCTGGGCGCTGCAGATAGGGGCTCTGCTGTGGGCAAGTGCGCTCACTGCCCCCTAGTGTGTGTTTACCAGTGTGTATGTTTCACTGTCTGGATAGGTCAAATGCCCCATTTACTTTTCGACATGTAAAAATAGATCCATTGTTTCAGTTTATATATAGCCTTTCTTTAAGTTTATTTTGAGACAAGAGGAAGAAAAATAAAGCTTAGAAGGAAGTAGCAGAGATCATTGGTGTGTGTGTGTGTGTGTGCACTCCTCTAACAGGACAACGTGCCATCACACACATCTAGAGACGCCAAATTATAAGTGTGGGGTTTTGCCATTCCCACATAAGTCACCAGAATTCCCTGTTATCGAACACATCTGGGATGCCATGCAGTGTGTGGTGGAACACAGAAATCCTACACCTCGGAATATAGCAGAATTGTGGACCGTTCTGCAGGAAGTATGGTGTTCATTGTGTACAGAATATTTCTGCAAGCCAGTGGGAGACCTATCAAGTATTAGAGTGGTGTACCTTTCTGTAAAGTAAAAAGTTGTCACCCGAATAATTATTTGAGTAAGAGTAAAAAGTAGGGTTGTCAAACGATAAAAAATTTAAATCGCGATTAACTATATGAAATTCTGAGATTAATCGCGATTCAAATTTTTAATCGCTTGATTACAGTTAAAATGGCGAACACATGTTATGCTAAAAGTACTTTTTAAAAACTGCTGGGACAAGAGAAAATGGTAAGTGCTACAGCATACTGAAATCTCACTTTACAAAAGTATTTTAGAA
>JAOVVF010000001.1:26330675-26352809 GCA_028565595.1 Duopalatinus emarginatus | reverse complement strand
GTAGGCCAACATAGTGTTAGGAGTCTTGCCCAAGGACCCTTATTGGTGTAGCACAGACTGGCTGCCCAGATCAGGAACCAAACCCAGGTCTCTCACATGGAAACCCACTGATGTTACCACTGTACCACACCACACCAACCACACATACACACACATACCCTAGGGGCAATTCAATAAGCCTATCGTGTGAGTTTTTCAGCAGAGACACCTTAGTAAGGT
Organism: Duopalatinus emarginatus; assembly: GCA_028565595.1. Lineage (NCBI taxonomy): Eukaryota > Metazoa > Chordata > Actinopteri > Siluriformes > Pimelodidae > Duopalatinus > Duopalatinus emarginatus. Next base: position 26,352,590 of record JAOVVF010000001.1, on the reverse strand, counting down.
ATAAACCCACAACCCCAGATCTTTGGAGCCCCTGCCATCACAATAAATGACGTGAATAGGTGGCGTTAATACAGTATGTATTTTGCATAGGCTCGTATGTACCGTTTTTTCTGGCTCTTCGGTGTATATTGTGTAAATCTTAACCCCAGCTACATCTACATCTGACTCAGTAAAAACTCATTTAATTACTCCCACATTGTCTAAAATCTATTTTAGTGACCTAGTGCGAACTCACTGGTCCACTATACCACAGTTAACCAGACTATATATTCCACATCTGACTGTAATGACGGGTCTTTCTTTGCCTCGGGTCATTTCTGTAGGATTCATCATCTGCTGCTTCACTCCGGAGCTTCTCATCAAAGTTGCGGTTCGGCCCGAACTCGCATTCCGGTGGCTCGGCTTGGCAGTCTTTCCGTCTGCTAGAAATGGGTTATTACAGCAGACTGAGGCTGCCAGGCTGAACCCGGCCACAGCACAAACACACAGTTCTCTTATAGCCTGTAGCCACATGACACTCGTGATCTCCATCCATACAAAGAATAAAGAGCACACTTGTGTGTTTTTTTTTCATTCCCCTTAGGATTTCCCCAGTTATAACTACTATTTAAAATAATCATGAACAACAATGTTAAAGCCTTTAAAAATCTGCAGTTGTTTGACCACTATCTGACCACTTCGTGGAAAATTTTCTGTTAGATTTTTAAGATAAAAAAAATCCATAAGTGAAGTGAGCTACTCTTTTGACCAATGTACACTGGAATTAACCTCCTCATTTGACCCATCTGTGCAGTAAAACACACACATACACATTAATGAACACTAGGGGGCAGTGATCACACATGCCCAGAGCAGTGGGCACTATTATCCATGGTGCTCAGGCAGTCTTACTCAAGGGCAATTCAGTCGAGTTTTGTTGGATGTGGGGATCGAACTGGGGATCTTCTTAGCTCATTTTAAGACCGGTTCCTTAACTACAGGCGCACAAATGTACCCATCAGTGATGTCTGTCCTATTTGTGCACCTCTACCCTGCCAACCAGTGGAGCGCTGGTATGAGTATCCACTGCAAAAGCATCTTGACAAAGCAGCCATGCCCAAGCCAATCAACTCATTCATTCCATTGGTGTGATACACAAGTGCCGGAAAAATGGATACACAAGTCTTATAATTGGTAGATCCCCCACAGGGCATGGTAGGTCCCCCGCGGGGCATGGACTCCAAGGGCTTGTAGGCAATAAACACCTTACTTCCTGCAGAACGGTCCACATTTCTGGTGCATGATTTCTGTGTTCCACAGCGTGTCTTCGATAATGTTGAGATCTGGTGACACTTACACTAACTCAGATGAGTGTTCCTCTAGCTGTAATTTGGTGTCTCTTGACATGTGTGGCAGTGCATTGTCCTGTTGGAAGAGGCCAAACCCATCAGAATGAATGAATGACATGGATGAGTGTAACTCATCAGATAGGAAACGTTTGTAGACAAACCAGGAGTCCCGTCATGGCATGCCAGCAAAACGAACCCCATGCCATTATGGAGTCACTACCAGACTATGTATTTTGCATATGCTTGTCTGTACCAGTTTTCCTGTATTGTATTAGACTTGGGTCTCTTTTCCTTTTCTCTTTGTAAACATGGAACACAATAAGCGTTCTTCCTCTTCCTTTTGTTCCGTCATTTGTTTTTGTACCTCCAAGAACACCTGCAGCACCACAGCAGCAGGAAATGGTCATGAAAATTTTACTAGTGCCATCTGGAGTGCTGGAGCACAAGAGGTTCGCAGTGGCCAAGATGAAACCACAGCCAGAATACAAGCTTGTAAGCTTGTAGACATGTGCTATAGTGTTTAGTCCTTCTTTATGCTTGTTAGCTTCTGATGGCCGTATTGGTGTAAAGTCTGTGCTGGGAATGGTCCACCACCCAAATATTATATAGTAGCATTGCTTGGGTGGGTTGTGATTGGAACGGAGGGGGCTGACAGTAATTTCATAGCCTGTATAGGGTAACTGGGGTGATAATCTGGCCTCTGTATGCACAAGTATCACAAGTAAGATTTCTGAACAGGACTTGCTATTATTGCACGATAGCGAATATAAAACCCTTGTTCAGTATATTTCAACCATCCTCTCTATCGGTTTAATTGCTATCAGTGAATTTTGTGGTGTAAAAAGCATTTGCTTGGATGTCACCATGTTGAGAAACCCATTCAACCACTACACAAGTAATATATCAAAGAAGCTATGGGGTCAAGTGAAGTAAACCCAGTTAAAAAAAACCATATGATCAAGTTTCTAGCTATCGCTGATGTCAGAGCACAAAAATGCTGCCCCTCACCCTTGTCCCAGTGTTGAACCAACTGGTTTTTCTTTTGTTTTCAAGAAAGGAAATAACTTAAGACACCAGTCAGGGTTGACTAAGCTGAGAGGAAAGAGACCGTGTGGAGTACATTTAGATCCATTAAACAATAAAGTCAAGCAGGACTCAACGACTATTCTTAGGTAAATGTGACCTTAAAGGAAAACAGGCCATAAATCCAGGTCATATTGCTAATCTGTTTCTACAGTGCTTAAATGCAGGAAGGAAATTCACAAATATATTCTTAACAGTAAGGCAAGTTAAAGGCCAAATGCTGAAGGATAAAGAATATGCCTAGTAATATTAACACTTGGTAATTTTTCGCCCAGGGGAGCGTAGAACTGCAGAAATGTGACTGGGTGATGGGGCTACACAGGCCTGCAAAAACATTGTGTAGGCAATAAACACCGAACTTCTGAGATCTGAGGCCACATTTATAAAACTGCATAGATTCTGGAGTGAAAGTGTGCATGCGCACGAAAGCAGGAAATGGCGTATGTACAAAAAAAATCAGATTTATAAAACCTGCAAGTTGTTTTCGCTTCATGAATTAAAGCGGAAATCTACTTCAAAATGCGCGCAGGTGAACCAGTCTTGGATTCCGTCTCCCTACCGCTCACATTGACCCATAAAAGGTCCATGCAAATCAGTCATGAATATTTAAATGTAGGCTTTCCCATTCATTCTGAGCAGGATAACGCAAGGCAAAGAAGAGAAAACCCGGAGAATGCGTAATAAAGTTCTTCGTGTCGAAGGTGGAGAATGTGTTGTTTGGTGACCTCTGTAGTGGCATTACGTGGCTTTAAATTTGAGTGTAATTTGTTGATGAATGAATAATAATAATAATAATAATAATAATAATTGTAATAATAATAATAACTACTACTACTACCACAAATAATAATAATAAAAATTATTATTATTATTATTTTAAGTTTTAAATATAGAACCTTTAAAGTTTAAATTGAGAGACAAAACAAAACAGTTAACTAATACAAATAAAATGTAAATAAGCTTCAGAGTGAAATACACAATCTAGTGTAAAAATAATACTTTATATTATACATATAAAGTAGAATAACATACAAGTAATAAACAAATAAGTGTTATTCCTCCCTAATCTCGATTTACATGGTATAAACTGATATCCATGTTGATGGCTTGCGCATTAACTTGCAATTTTCTATTTTACCCATCGATGTCATTAATTCCCGCTCTCTCTCTCTTTCTCTCTCTCTCTCTCTCCACAATCCTTTGAAGGGCTACAGATGCCTCAAACCTTGCTTGGCCTCTGGTGACATAGGTTGGAATAGCAAAAACCTCAAACTTAGATGAGAACTAAAATTTGGCTCTAGACATGTGTTGGAAGAGGACAAACCGATCACAATGAGTGCAGGACATAAACAGTTGTAAGGCTCACCCTAGCAGACATCTGGGGTATCAGAGACGTTTGTAGACGTACCAGGGGCCCCATGGAATGGCAAATAAACAGACCCAATACCATTATGAAGCTTCTATAGTTCTCTATCACTTTGTATACGTACTGGTGGATAGAACCTGCATAGGTGGTGATGTTATGTATTTTGCATAGGCAAGTCTTATATTCTCAGTCTCAAGTTTTTTTAGCAGAGTCTCTGTAGAAAGAACCAGACAAAATGTTTTATTGTTGCTTATGTCTGGTAATAGACATACAATTGGACTGTAACCGTTCCTTTCTGTTATCTCCCTACATAGATATCTGGGGCTTCATCGAGACCAGGTACTCCACAGACATCCATTCCTGTGGACTTCAGTGAGCCAGCCAGCTCCCTCTCCTGCCTGGATAGTTCTGCAGCCCACCATCGCATTGCTGTCAAATCCAGAGCCTGTGCAAAAAGGAAGCCGGCCAGTGTGAGAAATCTCTAACACTCTTTTTCTGGGAGCTAAAAGTCATACTGAGGGCTTGTTTATATGGGTTTTAGACCCTCCTCAGTTTGTAGAGTTGCTGGAAAGCATTTTTGAATGTTGTCCAAACCCGCCACACAGTTTTCTATTTACATATTTGAAATTAGCCAAGTAGTTTGGATAATGACTTAGGTGTACAGACGTAGATATTTAGACAGCATGTGACAAGCCTTTACTGAGACCGTTTAAACAAGCAACCACTTTGATTTTATTTAGAGGGAGATTTTACAAACCAAGAGAAGAGACCTGAGGGAAAAAGTACTACTTAGAGACGCCCAGGACAAACTGAGAGCTGCAAGAACAAGCACAGAAGAGGGGGAGAATACGAGAGGTACGAAACATCCAGTTCTCTGTATAAAATTTGACCTGAACTCTGATAAACGAATATTAATTTACATCCAAGACTATATATACACACACTCAAGACACTAAATTAACTGTAAAGTTCAATTCTTCATCAGATAATGTTTCGAAACATGATGAGGAGATCGGTGAAGTACGGGAAGGCTCTCCAGTAAGCCTGTCAGCGTTAGCACAGAACGAGGAGGCATCTTCTCGAAGTCAAAGATCATCTACAACAACTTCCGCCTCTGCCGAGGCTTCCGAGGAGGACGAATGCGTCCATGAGACGGATCACGTCGCCAGTTCTGGGATCCTAGAATCCCCTTGGGAGAACACAGTAACACTGGAGCTCCAGACTGATGACTTCCTGCTGGACGGGGGATGTGAAGTTGTTTCTGAAGAGCAGGGTTCACTGCTGGAGGAAGTGCTGAGTTCCCTGAAGGGACCCCTTGTGTCAGGCTTGGTGCTGGAGTCCGAGGTTACAGCTGAACAGATGGAGGTTGGAATTTAATATTTGAAGCGGAATAACCTCTGTGTAGTTTAAAAATAGCCCCTGGTAATCCCTAAGCAGAACATTACAACCTCTGTGTACTTTAATCTAACCATATTTAAATCTTGTCTTGTTCTACCTCAGGTGGAAGACACAACCGGGGAAGATGTGCAAGATAACCTGGATGTGGACAGCGCAACAGAACATCCAGTGTCCGAGCATCCATCCTTATTCCTGGACAACCAATTACCTGTTGAAAGCACTCTTTTTGAATCAGTCACACTTCTGCAAGAGGTTGAGAATGTGATTTGGAAAGAAGAGGAGCAAGAGTTTGCTGAGGAAGTCCCATTTGAAGAAGATCTGCCTTTGCATAAGGACAGTCTGGAGAAAGAGGAGTGTGTTGTTGAGGAGAACCAGGACAACTGGGAGGACTTGAAGGAAGAAGTAGCTGATGAAGACCGTGAGAAAATGCTGTGCACTGGGTGGGAAGTAGTCATGGGACATGAGGACGAGGACACAAAAATGAAGGAAAATATCGATAAGGAAGAGGAGCAAGAGAGTGAAGAGGATGCAGTAAAGGAAGCTGATCAAGGGGAAGATATGCTGGTTGTAGACCACACAGAGGACAATGATAGTGAAGAACTAAATGAAGAAGAAGAAAAACAAGAAGAGGAATCAGAAGAAGAAGAAAATGAAATCGAAGATCAGTCATGTCCATTGGAAGATGAAGATCAAGATACCAAATCAGACAAAAGCAACGAAATTGAACGCTTTCATGAGACTGACCGATCAGTCGAAGGTAGTGCCTTGATGTCAACAGAGGTTGTGAACCAACCTGAGGTCCTTTTAGTCCAGGAGTCTACTGAGCAACCTTCCTTTGTAGTGATGACCTCTCTTGACCTCAGTTTTCCCAAGAAAACTCCAAACCAGCCTAAGGAGCCAGAGGACGTTCCTGAAATTCTACAGGAGGATGCCGATGAGCAGCATGACAGCATGGAAAAATGTGAAGATCTGCCTGGAGAAAGTCTGCAGATTGATGATGAACATTCAGAAGAGGTCCATCAAAAAGAGGAGGTGCTGTCTGAGAACGACCAAGCAGGCACTTTTGAACATGAGGCTGCTAACTTGTCGATTCAGGAGGTCTCGCTGTCTGCAACAGATGATGAATCTGTATTTAGCAAATCCCCAAGCAGAGATCAGTCTTCAGATTTCATGAAAACGGAGCCATCTGGCAGCCAAATGGAGACTCAGAGTCTGCCATCATCCCCTCTCCAGAGAGAATCATACCAAGCTGATGAGGATGCAACCCCAGAGAACCCCTTTGGAGTACGTCTGAGAAAGACGCCAGTTCTGCACCGCTACGCTTCTGAAGGCGAAAGTCCAACTTCAAACACAGAGCCTGTGGAGATGCAGAAGTCACCGTTCTTAGAGCAACTTTCCAGGAAACCGGTTTTGCCTAAGAAGCCTGATCAGGTGGCTGATAGTGTTGTGAAGGCCAAAAGAACCTCAGGTAAATTCTGTATTATCTACAGTGACCTAACTGGGTAGTAAGAATGAATTGTAAGGGAAAGGTGATTGGTTGACACTGTGAGTGTGCAACTAAATTACAGTGGTGGAATTTTAATGTATCAAACGTCCATAGACTTGTGGTTGAGGAACCAGCCTTGTGACCGGAAGGTCACCGGTTCGATCCCGGCAACCGATGAGACTTGAGTGAGCAAGGCAATTAACCTCTAACTGTTCCCCTGGCGATATGTATACGCCGCCCACCGCTCGGCCAACCAGTCGTGCTCACTGCGCCTAGTATGTGTGTGCACGGATGGGTTAAATGCAGAGATCAGTTCCATTGCATAGTGGTCATTGAATGGTTCGCTTTCACTTTCACTTTTCCATGCTTATATCATGAAAGGAAATAACATAATGAGTAAATTCTGATGTATTGTGCTGGCCTTGTGTTGATTAAAATTGTGTTGTGGTGGTTTACAGATGTAGCTGGTAAAGCGTCTGTGGAAGGCTCAGAGTCTCCAAGCTGGATCTCTTTGGCCAGGCAAAAGCAGAAGGTCTTCAAAGAGAATTCATTGGATGAAACACCTGAGAGCAAGTTACCTACTCAGGTGAGAATTCTTATCTTTAATATTACAAAATACACTGAAGTGACAGAAAAAAAACGGGAACACACAAGCATATGCAAAATACATAGGCTGGTGGTGGCTCCAATAATGGTACGGGGACCCCTTATACGTCTAAAAACATCTCTGACGGGGGAACACTAGGTGTTCGAGTTACACCGTTCATGTCCGGCATTCATTCTGATGGCTTTGGCCTCTTCCAACAGGACAATAAACTGAGATATTTGCTCAGTTACCAGCCAAACACACCCATACGTTTATGAAGCCACCATCAGCTTATGTATTTAGAATAGGCTCATCTGTACCAGTTTTTCTAGCACTTCAGTGTATGTATTTATACAGCTGAGTAGGATTATAAGTTGGAGGCTCTAGTCAAGCCCATAATTGGTCAAGTTCGGTCAGTTTGATCATACAGTTAACCGGTTTAGTCTGGGTTTGTACTTGATTTTATCTAGCCATACGATTCTGCAAGATAACTGCAGCATCTAATCTGATTTAATTTAGTCTGCTGATCCCAAAAATTAAAACAAATACCAAGACTTGTGCATGTAGTGAAATATTAACTTTGGGGGCAGGGCCATTTCTTGTCTCTGCTCTATCTTCAGTGTTTCTCCTTATTAGGATATGAGAAATATACTGTTTTAACAAGATGGCCTGATTATACCATCCACACCATTACCCTTGCTAGACCTCTAGGCGGGCCAACCTAAAAGAGCCATTTCTGCTCACTGACTGACTATAAAACCTTGCAGGAATGTTAGCACTGATGGGAAGACACAACTTTGGTATTAAACTGAAGTGATTAAAGCATGTTCAGTAGACAGGAGCGGCGGTAAATACAGACTGTTTCACTACCCTGGTGACCCAGATTTGATCCTGTGCTGGGGTGAGCAATGTTATTTTAGGACTTTAAAAATGCATGATTTTAGTTTAACTAGCTGAATTTTAATCTTGCTGTATTTGACAAGCAGCTACTAAGTAGCGAGTGATCCAAGGAACATTCTGTAATATACATTAACTTGAGACTTGTGTGACTGATGCTAGGCTGCTGATGGCATTTTCCAATATACACATTATCATAGTACTCATTTTTAACCTTGTGCAAAATCTAAGGAAGTGGTAATAAATGGTACTGAGGTGCTGATGACATCTGTTTTGGTCCATTGGGCAAATGGGAACTTTTTTAATTCTTTAAATAAATAAAACGGAGGACAGTCATGGGCTTGTGGTTAAGGAGCCAGCCTTGTGACTGGAAGGTCCCTGCGTTTGATTCGCCATACTGACAAGAAAAGACTAAAGTGCAAGGCAGCTAACCCCCAGTTGGGTTACCCACCCTTTCCATTGGGTTACACACTGCTTACTTTCACTTTTATCTTCTGACCAACCAGATTTATGAATTCAATATAATTTGAGTATGCTAATACATAAGTGTCTATAGTCATTTAGTGGGCTTGTTACAAGAAGGTGGAACCAACAAAACACAATGAAGTGCCCTTGAGCAAGGCACCCAACACTCTGATCCCTGGGCACTGTAGACAGGGGTTGCCTACCCCTCCAGAAAACTGATCACTTCCCCCAGTGTGTGTTTCGCTGCGCCAATGGGTTAAATGAGGAGGTGTACAAGCACAGTGGTCAATGAGTGGTTAAATTTCAAAGGGTATGCAGGCGTAAATCTGGAGAGAATCGCTTACATCAAGAATTTGCCTTACATCCAAAGCAAAACATGCCATGTGTCTACAGTCTTGTGTCTGTACAAACAAGCTATACAACCCAGCTCATATGAAACCGGGCCGTACAAATGAACTGCATTTATTTTGTTTGTTATACTTCTTAAGACAGCAGTCACAAAATCAGAGAGTCATTTTTTCCATGTTGTAACTAGGGAAATATGCAGTGCACTCGGATCTTTTGGTATAATAAAAAACAAGACAGATGAAAGTGTTTGTGTGTTTATTTGTCCTGTTTGTTTATGTCTGATATAATCGTTTACAGACGTTGTTTTCCGTCTAGGAGACATATATCTATATATACGTTTTGTAAACCGTCTCATTTCTCTTTTTGTTCAGTGATCTTAATGTTTGCTTTGTTTTTCTTTTTTTATGATTATTATTATTTTCAAGGACGAATTCAACAAGAAGGGTTTGTCAGATGATACGTCAGATCCAGTTACCCAGGATCAACAAAAGCCTGTTGCTTCACCAGTTAAAGGTAACAATATCATTTCTGTATAAGGCTTAACAGTATATGCTGAAGTCCCAGAATAACTGGTATGCCAATCTAATACTTGGTAGGTCCTTCATGGGGCATGGACTCTACAAACTTGTGGAAATATTCCATATTCAATGAACACGACACTTCCTAAAAAACGGTCCACAATTCTTTTGTATTCCGAGGTGTAGGATTACGGTGTTCCACAGTGCATTGCATGGCATCCCGGATGTGTTCGATAACGTTAAGATCTGGCAACTTATGTAGGAATTCTTATGTGGGAAAAACTCTTAACACTCTCATAGTGCTCACCTGCCAGAGGCATTTGTAGACGAACCAGCGGTAACATGGAATGCCAGCTTAACAAACCCTATGCCATTATGGATCCACTACCAGCCTATGTATTTTGCATAGGCTCATCTGTACCAGTTTTTCTAGCACTTTAAGTGTGCATGAACTCATAGTGAACAAACAGATGACAGCTGCTAAAGCCTTTAATTTAGGATAGTTATTGGACTGCTTTGAGGGCAACCTGGAGTAGATATAAAACTAATAAACTAGCATGAAGTTGATACATTGCTGCCCTCTAGTGGACAAGTACATACAGTAATAGAGATTTCATTCCTTTGTTATATTGATAAATATTTCTGTATGTCACCTGTGAATGTACATTTTAGTCTATTTTTTTAAATTGAATTTACATTAGAGTATTTATTCGTTTTACTGGAATGGGTCAAATGGCCCTGTATTAAAGGTCATGCATACATTATATTATAACTTACATTGTTGTTGTTTTTTTTGTTTTTTACAATCAGTGTCGTGTTCTCTGGAGATATCCAAACCAGTCCTGATGGAGAAGGAGAAGAGGACCATCAGCCACCCGGTTCCAGCTCCGCTAACCCAGGATGAGCCTCCATGGCTGGCCCTGGCCAAGAAGAAAGCCAAAGCCTGGAGTGAAATGCCACAGATTGTACAGTAAAGCCTGAGCAAACACCAGGCTCTGAGCTTCTGTCCAGGACATTTTGCACACACAGTAATGAACTGATCCAGTACCTGAGATGTCTTAGCCTTTCTTATATTTCTCTATTTCTAAAAAAATAGAAAATGTCTCTGTCAGTCTATTTTTTTCTTATTGCACACAAAACCACAGATCTACACCGACGTCTAATCAGTGTAAGCAATATAACAGGAATCTAATTCCTGAGTTTAACATTTTCATAGATGTGTAAAAAACGACAAGTTTTTAATGTTAATATGGATAATGTGGTTTTAAAGTGGTCTTATATTAAACCTTCATCCAGAGCCGTGTCTGAATATGTTCTTTTTAATCAATAATACATCATGTATAAATATCTTTTTTTTGCTGATAGACAATGATGCCTTTACTCCATGATACCGATCAGTTTCTTGACGTAATTGTCCGTAGAAAAAAAGACATCTTTGTATTTATTTATCTCATTCATGTAATGTTTTATGCAGTGTTGTTCTATTTTTGTATTACATTTACAGTGTGTCTTGTACATAAAAAAATATAAACCAAACAAAATCCAGTTTGGCCGATTTTATCCAGCAATGCAATGTTGACACTTGAGGACCAGTACTGGATCCTTTATGGCACATAGATACAACGAGCTTGTGAAAATATTCTTTAGCCAGTGAGCACCATACGTCCTGCAGAACAGTCCATAATACTGTAGGCTTGTGGTTAAGGAACCAACTTCAGGACCAGAAGGTTTGAGCCTTACAACCGACAAGACTCAACTGAACTGCCCTTGATTGTGAAATAAAATGAAAGTGAACTATTTGCCTACTGTGTTTGCACACAGAAGGAATGTGACCTCCGCATTTAACCCATCCGTGCAGTCAAACACACACACCAGTGAACACTAGGGGGCAGTGAACAAACTTGCCCGGAGCGGGGGGGCAGCCCCAAACCATGGCAACCGGGGAGCAGTTAGGGGAGTTAGGTGCCTTGCTCAAGGGCACCTCAGTTGTGTTTTGCCCTGGATGGGGATCGAACCCGAACTAGGCCACGGCTGCCCCATGGCACCCAACCTCAAAATGCTCCCTGGCTACTGCGGATAAGGGTTTTGGGCACGTGTGCTCAGTGCCTCCTAGTGAGAGTGTGTATGTCTGACTGCACAGATATGGATGCCACAGAGTGTCGAGTAGCATCCCAGATGTGTTCGATAACGTTGAGATCTGGTGACTTAGGTTTGAAACACTCTAAATATAATTTGGTACAGATGAGGTACAGGTGAGCATTTAGATGTGTATAGAGAAACCAAATTATGGTTAAAGGAACACTTGTCTGAGTTTACGGTTTCACCATTCACACCTATGTCAGCGGATCCCAACGTTATCGAACACACCTGGGATGGCATGCAATGTGCTGTGAAACACAGAAATCCTACACCTCAGAATATAACACAGTTGTGGACCGTTCTGCATGAAGTATGCTGTTCATTGCCAACAGAATATTTCCATGCTCAGTAGGGGACCTACCAAGTATTGGACAAGTACACCACTTTTTTTCCTGGCACTTCCGTGTGACTTGGGTCTCTTTGGCCTAACTCATATTTAGAGTGTGAAATGTGATGTACATTCCCCCCATTCCTCTGCTGCTTCTTTGGATTTCGAAACTCCCACTTTGCCTTGTACATGCAGGAAACACAGTGTGTTTATTATCCAGCTGATCATGCCAGGGGAAACTTGGCTAATTTCCTGTAAACATGTCTGAACTTGGTACAGAAACAATGCCCTGTGGGGGACCTTGGAAATATTAGACTGGTGTACCTGTACCAGTTTTCTTGGCACTTCATCGTACTCAAGTGATTTATTCTGGTTTATTATAGTTTTTTATTCCACTATAACCACAGTGTACTGTCTGATCATGTTAGATAGTTCTCTAATCAGTGTAGATATCACATAAACTGAGTAAAGTAGATTTTATTGATTTAAATGCCACATTTAGAAGATGAAGAGTATTTGAGACACTTGTACGTGCAAACATGAGCGGTTTGCGAGTCTATGAAGTGTTTCATTTTCACTTCAAAATAAAAAATAATAATACCAATAATAACTAGAGAGTGCGGTTCCTAAAAAAACAGCGAGTGTTGCGCTCTGTGCCAATCAGACGTCGCCCTTCCGTGACATTACAGTTATAGTGTGGTTGCCATGGTAACAGCCAAACAGTGGCTTTTGTTGATAGCTGTTACCATGGTAACAGCCAAACAGTGGCTTTTGTTGATAGCCGTTACCATGGTAACGGCCAAACAGTGGGGGGGGGTGCTACCTTGTGATGTCACAATCCTAGAACTCAGTGCTGCAGGACTATCGGTGACGTCACAGAAGGTCTCGTCCAATCAGAGGCGTTGTAGCTGTGACATCACAGAAGGTCGGCGTCTGATTAGCCGATATTATTCGGGGGAAAATGAGCGTAGCGGATGAACGGATAAAAATGTCCAAAATCTGTATGTAAGCACACTTCTCCTAAACATTCTGCACGTTCTAGTCTTTGTCCCGTGTCAGTATGCCGAAAACTGTAGGAGGTGGGACTGACCGAAAATCAGGTGGAATAATAAAAATAATAATAATAAAAATAATAATAATAAAAATAATATTAGGAAGAACAATATAGTGTTGCTTCGCAAAACTATCATAACTATTACCATAATCATTGTCATAAAATCTGATTTTAAAAAGTAACCCCAGAAACCTGTTTATTGTGGTATACAGTATAATCTACAATGTCTATTCAATCCTCTATCATTCTCCTCCTCCTTTCTTCCACCTCACCCCATCTCCTCTGAACACATCCCTTTATTCAGTCTTTATTCTTCTCCATCGCTGCCACTCTGCCCTCCAGACCCATCAGCCTGACCTCCAGGCTGCTCAGGTCTGTCCCGCTCTTCATCCCAGCAGCTACGCTCCACACAGCGGTGAACAACACCAGCAGGAACAAACGTGCGATCATGGTGTCATTAGAGGCTGTTGGATCACTGACGATCCGACTGAAGATCCATGTGACCACGATGATCTTCAGGATCCAGAATCCTCTCCGTAACAACGCTACAGTTAAACGCAACACGGCACACAGCAGCCAGTAACCGATCACTGCCACTAACATCCACTTCGCCACAAAGGCCATGCCTTGAGGGGTGAAGTGAGGGATGGACACAGGATCTGGAAAATCAGGAAAAGAGAGTAAATAAAATGTTAGATTTGGTTCTACTACGTATGTGGACCAATTGACTGATAAGCAGTTTTATGACCAAGTGTGACCTGTCAGTCAGTCAGTCAGTCAGTCCATTAGTCATTCTCCTATACACTTTGTCCAGCAGGGTCATGGTTTGGTTTGGAGCCCACCAGAATCACTGGGCACAAGGCAGAAATACCAGTCTGTCGAACAGTACCACACGCACACCTGGGGGCAATTTAGCACATCCAATTAACCTGTGTGTTTTTTTACTTGGTGGGAGGAAACCGGAAATCCCACGCCGGCACAAAGAACACAGCAAACTCCTCACAGACAGAGACCAGAGCAAGGATGGGACCCACAACCTCAGATCCCTGGAGCCGTGTAGCACACACACACATTTGTGTTGCTGATCTGTTTGCTCATTATTTAATTATTATTATTATTATTATTATTATTACTATAAGGAGCTACAGTATCTCCCAGAAATGAGTTCTTCCCAGTGCATTTTCACTTAAATGTCAAAAAAATCAAAATTGTATCACCTTACAATAAGTGTATTTTTAATTGGAACAGTACATATTTGCTCTTATGTAAAATTAAAAACTAACCATTTAGATTTACTATGTTAAAAATACAGGGCTATACATTCACTGTGGTAGTCCTAGCCAGATTCAAGCCACACATGTTGGACTCCATAAGAACCCAACAATTAAATTATCTTGATCTCATCTGACCTACAGATGCGCTCCAAATATTTATTAGGTTTTTTTTCATGTTCTTTGGCAAAGTTTAATATTTTTTTGTTTTGTGCTCAGAAGGGGTCCAACATATGTGGCATGAACCTGGTCAGTACTACCACAATGAATGCACAGTCCCGACAGTGAAGCATGGAATTGGGAGTGTGATGATACAAGCTGCACGGGTGTAAAAGGTGTTGTGGAGACGACATTTATAAATGACCCAATTATTGTCTGTGGATACCAAAATACTGGCTGATACATTAACAGCATTTGGCAGACACGCTTACCCATAGAGACTTACAAGGTTACTGGTACTACAGGTAGGCCAATTTACTGTAAGGAGTCTTGCCCAAGGACCCTTGCTGGTGTAGCACAGACTGGCTGCCCAGACCAGGAATTGAACCCAGGTCTCTCACATGGGAGCCAATGTTGTTACCAGTGTACCACACCAACCAGTGACAGATGATGGATGACGCCCAGTCTTCAGAAGCTTGGCAGAAGAGGAATAATCCAGCATGATAGTGATCCATAGCACACTACCAAACTCACAAAAAAGTTTCTAAAGAAGAAAAAAATGTGAACTATGGCCTGGCCAAGTATGTCGCCTGACTTGAATCTGATAGAACACCTTTGGGGGATTTTAAAGAGAAAGGTAGAACAACACAAACCTTTCAGCAAAAAACAACTAACCCTGCAACCGTCAAGACTGAAGTAACCTTGAGCAAGGCACCTAACCCCCAACTGTTTCCTGGGTGCTGCGGATAATGGGTTGCCCACAGCTTGGGGCATGTGTGCTCACTGCCCCTACATAGTGGTCAGAAGATTATTCAGTGTCCCTGCTGTTTACTCCTCCACACACAGACACACACACACACACACACACACACACACACACACACACACTTTGTGATTACATCAGTAGTTTGTATGAACTCTGAACCCTCCTGGGTGTGTAGACTACACACCATTCACGTTGTAACACTGAGCCTGATATCGGACATGTCGGAATCAACCAATGTTCAGGCATCTGACTACACTTTAGATGTATGAATCACTTCTTTGTAGAAAACAAACCTTCGAGTCCTTATCTTCAACCACAAGTTTTTATCTTGTTAAACAAGCAAAGCCACTCACCGCCCACTCCAGTGGCACGCAGTATCTCAGCCATGTAAACAGCAATGACGTTGAGGCCTCCAGCAGCACCTTCAGCTACGAACTGCAGCGCCATGTCCAGGAACTGAACGGAACAGGGAAGAAAGAGGAATAGTGAGTGTGTGAGAGAGAGAAAAGGTGTCAGATCAGATTTGACAGTATGACTAGAGAAACTAGTGCAAACTAGATGAGTCTTTATACTGATATTGTCCACATACTGATAACTGAAGCGGAGCTGCAACACTTCAGTGATCATTAACCAGACACTGCTTTGCACATAATGAGCATTCAGAGCATGGGGTAATAGAATCAGGGTTTGAATGTCAGTCAGTGAGTCAGTCAGTCAGTGAGTCAGGGTCACGGTTTGTCCGGAGCCCACCCAGATTCACTGGGCGCAAAGCAGGAATACCCCTGAACAGGGCACCAATCCATTGCAGGGTACTATGGAAGGACACCAGAACAGACCGGAGCAAGGCTTGAACCCACAACCCTAGAGATCAGTCGGAGCTGTGTGACACACATTATGGGGAAGCTGAGGCTTTGTGGTTCTGGGTTTGATCCCTGCAGTTGGACAAAACACAAATGAAGTGCCCTCGAGCAAGGCACCTAACCCCCAAACACAGTAGGCAACTAGTTCACTTTCACTTTCATTACCTGCGGCACCACCATGATTTGAATGTGTTATGTGTTTAGATGATCAAAATCCACCACTATACCGATCAATGTTTGGACAATCAAGACATCAATTCTTTAGGTCTGGACTAAAATTATAAGGCTAATATATAAAACTGAATTGTGTAGCCGAATACTGCAAAAGTATTGGAACATCTGGCCATCTTAGATGTTACTTTGCCTAGAGCCCAAGACAAGTTCATTCCACCCCATTTCCCAAATCTACCTCTGAAGGTGTTCTGCGATATCTGGCACCAAGACGTCAGCAACAGATCCTCCTGTAGGATCAGACCAGGCACAGTAGCCTTCACCTATCAGTGAGCCATGGGCACCCATGACCCGGTTGCTGGTTCACCGGATGTAATTTCTCGGACACTGTTTGGTAGGTACTAACAACTTCATACTGGGACACACCTTACAAGACCTGCCATTTTGGAGATGCCCTGATGCCTTTTTAAAAAAGAAAAAATCTGAGGGTCTATACAGTGTTTAAAATCTCCAGCAATGCTGCTGTACCTGTACATACAATGTAGGTGAACCTGATAAACTAGCAGCACATACAATGTATTTTATTACAGCTAGTGACAGCAGTCTGGAAAGATACATGTGTGCAATGACGCCTTCACACACATCCGTGGCATAGTGTGTGACCACAAGCATCCGTGGCATAGTGGTTTAGGGAACCGGTCTCGTGAACGGAAGGTCACATTCCTCCACAGTAGGCAAATAGTTCTCTTTCATGCACTTGATGCTGAATATACACTCATATATATACTCGTGCTCCTGCTACAAGGTTAGCTGCTGGCATACTATTCGATTTTGGTGCCTGACATCTGCTACAAACATGTACAAAGTACACACACACATCTACACTCAAGACTACAAATAACCAAATGAACTACACAAGACACCAAAAACACTAAGTGTACACTTGAACTTACACTAATACACCTGTACCAGTGCCAGTGCTACAAGTAACAATAAAACTAGCACTACAATGCTACTAGTATTGCCAGGTCACTGTTACCATAGTTACAGTGGTGGAAAAAAGTTGATGTGTTGGAAGCAGGAAAAATGGGCAAGTGTAAGAGACTTTGACAAGGACGAAATTGTGATGGCTAGATCGTCCAAACATTGTCAAAACCTAGGTCTCTCACATGGGAGCCAATGATGTTACCACTGGACCACACCAACCACAGTGAGGAGGTCATTGGCTTACTAATGTACTTGAGAGGCAGCAATGGCCTTATTCTTAGGGAACCTAAGAATTGTTACCAGAAGGTCCTGGGTTCAATCGCTGTAAAAGACAAAGGCATTACAGAAGTGCCCTTGAGCAAGACATCTATCCCTCCAACTGATCCACCTGTGCCGTGGTTTGGGGCTGCCTCTGGAGCCGGCAAGCATGTTCACTGCCCCCTAGTGTTCACTACTCTGTGTGTTTCACTGCACTGAGGTCACATTTCTTTGTAGGCAAATCTATCACTTCACTTTCACTTCACTTTACCTTAGAGATGAAGGCTAGACCACAAAGGACAGGTAGTATGACAAAAAAGGAGGGCCTACCACAACTAGCACTACATTGCAATTAATATCGCATGTCCTAGTGTAACCATCTAACCAACTGTAACCATGGTTACTTACAGTGGTGAAAAAAGCAAGTTCTTATAGTTACTAGCATCCCAAGAACAGGGCACTATGCTGTCTGGCAATGATAGTTGCCCCTAGGGGTGAATGGATGTGTGTATGCATGGTGCCTTGTAATGAACTAACATCCCATCCCATGAAAAGAAAAAATGAAGTGTGCATATAAACATAAGAACCAGAAAAACTTGGTACAACAATCTAATACTTGAATATGGAATGGACTCCACAGCCTTGTGGAAATATCCTGTACACAAGGAACGCCATACTTCCTGTAGAACGGTCCACAATCCTGTTATATTCTGAGCTGTAGGATATCCGTTGGCATCCCAGATGTGTCCGATAATGTTGAGATCTGGTGACTTAGGTGTGAATGGCAAAACCCTAAACTCATTCGAGTCAAAATGAACGCAGATGAGTTTGTAGATGTACCAGGGGTCCCATGGAATGCCAGCTAAACAAACCCCACCACCAATCTGCATCATTTTTCTGGTTACACCTAGAAGCTCCATAATGGTGTGAGGTTTGTTCAGCCTACGTTCCACAGGGACCCCTGGTAACGTCCACAAATGTCTCCGACAGGTGAACTTTCTGACGAGTTACACCTGTTTATGTCCTGCATTCATTCTGACAGGTGTGACCTCTTTAAACAGGACAATACACCACCACACACGTCTAAAGACACCAAATTATAATTAGAGGAAGACTCATGTGAGTTTGTGGTTTTGCCATTCACCCCTAAGGACCTCATACTATTATGTTTCCATGACCAACCAGTTTTTCTGGCACCAGTCTGTCCCCCCAAGTTTACTTACTGACAAACACTTCTCGGTTGTGTGAGCTCCGACTACCGAGTCCACATGGAGACGCAGACTCTCCGCCACATCCGTCAGTCTGTAACCAAGCCCGTACGTGTCCTCGCGTGGCAACTTTCCCGCTTCACACCTCACCGTAAGCGCTGCAAGAACAAGCAGCCCCAAGCCGAGAGACTTCTGCCAGACTGCACTGTTAGTCCAACTGCCACACGGAATCATCTTTACACAAAGGGTCTTCAGCAAATACAACCGAGCAATAAAAGCCACTAAAACCAGACGTCTGAAATAGCCCGAGTGGGTAACTTCATCTAACCGCAAAACCTGACTGTCAGCCTTCTCGAGACGTAACTCAGCAGCTTCCAAAATAAATCCAGATGACAAGGGTGACGATCTATTTCAGTGATCCAGATTTCATGTCGGAGCGTGTTCAGGTTTCACAGCAAGGAATCACAGCACAGTCCGACGCATCCATGCAGGCCAGTTGGCATTGCATAAATAAACCGTAGGACGCAAGTGTTCGGCACTGACAAAACTGACTTCAGGGTAATCCTTTATAATTGCCTATATTTGGTACTGAAGTGCCTGAATGGGTGTTAAAATAAATCCCTAGGTTTTATTTTTGGAAGTGAAAAAGAAAAGTTCATCAATAAAGAGCCAAAAAAACGTAGAAGTCGTCAAACCTCCCAAAAAAAAAGAAAAAAACAAACAGGTTAGAAACGCAAGTATTTAATATGTCTCCCCCCAAAAAGAGACGTCTTTATGGTTGATTTCTAACTGCGCTTCTCTTTGGCAAGTGCACATGAACTGCAAGCAAACCGGTCTAACTGCTAAGGGGAGGGACAGTCAAGGAGGACAAGATTGAGGAAAGAAAAACATACTCAAATTTAAAGCAGGGTGTTCCTAATAACTGCAAAAATACCAGATGGAGAACCTGTGATATTGAGGTTATCATTCACAAGCTCCCACATGATCTACAATGCATCCAAACCCTGGGTTCTAAACCTTGGGGTGGCTAAAATCAGGTCTTACACTGGACTCTGGGTGGGAAATTAAACCCAGGCTCTTATACCCCTTGCACCACTGTGTTGAAGAGTGGACAGACTAGGAGTTTGTGTGAGGAACCGGAGGAACCCACAGGAAAGGTCCTGTCCTGTCATTTCCATTCAGGATTCTCTAGTTTTTTGCCTTCTAAGAGACGTGGCTCGAGGTAAGGGAACCAACCTTGTGATCCGCAATACTGCCAGAAGTACCCCTAAGGCACCTAACCCCCAGCCCCCCCCCTAAAGTGCTTCCCAGGCGTTGTGGATAGGGTTGCCCATCACTCCAAGTGTGCACTTTGCTCCTTAACATTTCCGATCTCTTGTGTGTTTCACTAAACAGATAAGAGGTTAAAGGTTATGGTCAGACTCCTCTGTGTGCAAGCACAATAGATCAGTCATATCACTTCACTATGATGCTTTGGCTGCTGAACTGGTGAACCCTAGACGTGAAGGTGTTTGTTATGGTATGAATTTCTGTGGTGTGTTGCAACATACTGGCGTCTTGTTTTACCACACCCACTGTTTCTGGGATAGACAAAGAGACATGGATTACACCACTCTAAAAAAAGGAAGTACACAGGAATGAAGTGGAGGAACGAGTTTTAAGAAAAAGAAAGAACTCACAGTTGGACAGCAATTTAATGAATTGCAAACGATCAACCAATATAACTAGGCAGTTTTTCAAAATAAAATAATAATAATAATAATAAAAAAAAGTACAAAAACAACACCAATCAGTCTGGACAAGATCGCAGATTAACAACTAGAAGCCTGTCAGGCAGTTCATTCACAGAGGAAGTCTCTAGCTTATCACTAATGTCGTTGTTCCGGGGAAGCAAAACCGGTTGAGGTGGAATGGAGAGCAAGAGCGAGGTGGAGTATTCCCCACTTTATTAAAGAGCCACCGGATTTATCATGCCAGAATACAAGCAGCAGCTAAAGGCCGAGCTGATCAGTCATGACAGGTGAGACATCATGCCAGGTTTGTTCCGTTAAACCTAAACACCTAACTTGCTTTACAGTCAGTAACCAAGCAAATATGATGGAATGTGGAGTTTCGGCTGACGGTGGCCGGAATTGGTGAAGAACCTTGCAGGAAGCGCACTCTTCACAGCAAACCCATTTACATCTAACGATCAGCTCATTCAGCCGGATAAGACGTTGGCACAAAGGGCTGATCGGAAATCGGCCTATCCGATGTAGATGCGGTGGAAATCGTTGGCGCCGAAGGCGGCGTTGCACTTCGGGCACTTCCTCTGGCGTGTGTCGTAACGCGTCTTCACGCACTCGAAGCAGAAGACGTGGAAGCATTTGGTCAGCACGGCGTCCTTTACACGGGAGTTGCAGCACGGGCAGGTCAAACGGGCCTGCAAGATCAAGAGGCGTTCGTTATCTCAAACTGTAGACAAAAGCTGAAGCTACAAAAAAAAAACAAAAAAAACCATACTGTTCCATACCTTGTATTCGTTAATTTCCTCGTTGAGTATCTCGTCGCCGTTGCGCATGCTCTCAGCAGGTTTCTTGGCTTTTTCGATCTTCCTGCGCAGTTTGGAGATGTCCTCCTGATGAAATGAAACAAACAAGTCAACCGTTAACCGTTAATTCCAGCAATTCAATCACTATTGAACAAAGCTGCTCAGTTCAAATTGAGCATTAGATCATTGCTTGTACCTGAGCACGACGGGCATTGAAGGACTCTTTCTCTCTGGAAATGCTGTTTTCGATCACCTCCTCACGGACTTCTTTCAGTCTCTGCTGCACTCCTTCTAGCTGAGTCCGTAACTCCTCTGACAACAATGCAGACTCCTGGGACTGGGAAAACAAACATACAGTATTGCCCAGAAATGAGTACACTTGTGTGCAATTTTGCTAAAATGTCAAATAATCCACAATTGTATCACCGTACAGTAATTGCATTATTTCTAAGTTGAACAGTAGGTATTTGCTCTTATATAAAATAAAATACTAACAATTTGGATTTACTATTTTAAAAATACAGGCCCCACACTAGAAACTTCCACAGTAAATGCACAGTCCCGACAGAAGAAGAAGAAAGTGAACGATTTGCCTACTGTGCTTGCACACAGAGGAATGTGACCTCCGCATCTAACCCATCCGTGCAGTGAAACACACGCACACACCAGTGAACACTAGGGGGCAGTGAACATACTTGCCCGGAGCGGG
>JAOVVF010000001.1:26300200-26311483 GCA_028565595.1 Duopalatinus emarginatus | reverse complement strand
CACACACACTCACACGCCCACACACCCACACACACACACACACACACACACACACACACACTCACACACACACACTCACACTCACACACTCACACACACACACTCACACACACACACACTCACACACACTCACACACACACACACACACACACACACTCACACACTCTCACACACACACACACACACACACACACATATAGATACAGGGGCTATCCACCAAAGAGGGTTGCAGCCAGATTGGTGGGTAGCCCCTATATCCGCAGGGCCCAGGGAACAGTTTGGGGTTAGGGCACTTCACTCAGGTCTTGCTGGTTGTGCGGTTCGAACCTGGGACATTCTGGTTGCTTAACCACAAGGGGGCTTAGGTGCCTTGCTCAAGAGCACTCCAGTCGAGTCTTGTCGGTTGCAGGGTTCAAACCTGAGACCTCCTGGTCCCAAGGCGGTTTGTACAATATAACCACAATATAACCACAATATAACCACAGTATAACCACAGTATAACCACAGTATAACCACTGTATAAAAAGTTACACAGAAGCTCTTGACGATGTACAAAACTGATTCAGAAAGTGAGAAAACCTGACTGGCGAGTCTGTTGTTGTCTATGAGGACAGACCTGGGAGTAACTTTTTTGCGTCTGTACTTCCTGTTTAGGCACATTTATATAAATATAAAACACAACATAGTGTTTTTTTTTTAATTTAAACTTTTAAAAACTTTATTTAAGACTCTTGAGTCAGCTTTAGGGATAGTTTTAGCACACCTGAGAGTCTCAGTAGTGTGTTAAACAGGGGTTAAAGGTTAGGTGTTGTGAGGTGAGGACATGTTGTATGCACAAGCTGGGCTACACGTACACACACGTATGCATAGTGATGGACCTCAACCAATGGCTCGAGTGTAATAAGTTAACTCCCAGCACCCAGACGAGAAAGCCAGCCTCCATTTTAGGGCGCTATAAATAGCGCTGCGTTCACTGGCTCCCTGCAGACCGCGTTTACAGCCTGAGCTGAAGGGACCCAGTGCCTGTTTTATCACCGGAACAAAAACTACAACAAACAAACAAGTAAGACCGGGTTACTAGTGTTACTACTTTTGTCTTGTTTTGCATTTTTAACACGTATGAGTGAAACAAATCTTAAAAGAAAGGGGAAGTCGGTTAGGAGTTTGGAAACGTTTCGAAACGTAAAAAGCGTTTTTAAGTTGTTTTATTGCAAAATAAATGTACTTAAATACACACAAGACTGACAAATGCTTTCTATGTTTATTAAATGATATATTAGAGAAAAGTGAAAGTTCAGTGTAAGTCTGTTTTGCTCTTATTTAATGTAAAATGTCATAAACAACAGTGTCTTGAACGCTGCATGGCTTGTACATTCAATGCATGTTGAATTAAAACTAATGGATTCATTTCCTTATTGTATAAGATACTGGTCCAGTGTCTGCTCCAACTCTGAGCTGAGAGAGAACATAGTCCTCCTGGCTTTTCACAGACCACAGACCAGCCCGGCTTGTCTCCTACAAGTGAACATTAAGACCATTTTATTTCCAGGGAGGAGTTTCTTCTGGACTGAAGAGCAGTATGAACAAATATTGACTAAGTGTGCAAAAGGGCACACGGTTGCCAAATCACGGGTGCAGCCGTGTCCCTGTGATCAGGTTCTATCCCCATGACAGACAAGACACGACTGAAAAGTAGGCTTGTGGTTAAGGAACCCATCTTGGGTCGAGCCCTATAACCGACAAGACTCGACTCGACTGAAGTGCCCTTGAGCAAGGCACCTAACATGTGCTCACTGCCCCTTAGTGTTCATTAGTGTGTATGTGTGCAGAGGTACCTTCTACTGCAAAGTGCTTAGATGAGGAACTCGCACACACCCTAAACTGCTCGTAGGTGCACCGTGGTTCGCAGCTGCCCTCCCCCAAGGCTCTGGGCAAATATGTTCGCTGCCCCCTAGTGTTTCCCTAATGTGTGCGTTCCAGTGCACATTCCTCTATGTGCAAAGCCCAGTACTTACTTTTCACTTCATAAAAAGGCAACATGTATCCATTAAGATTTCTTAATCCACTAATTACTATTTTTTCCCCCTCCCCAGGATGACCCACCAGTATCCATCCCTTTCTCCAGAGCAGAAGAAGGAGCTGGCCACCATCGCCCAGCGTATCGTGGCTCCTGGAAAGGGTATCCTGGCTGCAGATGAGTCCACAGGTGAGTTCACGTGTTATCTTGGTTACTCATTAGTTCATCGTTCTTAGTTAATCATTGTTGCATGGTGGTGATTAATTTTCCTCAGAAGGGGCAAAAAAACATGCTTACAGCTCCGGTTACCTGGAAATGAAGGTTTCTGTTACATGTGCATTGCATGCATGTGAAATAAAGGTCATATGTGAATCAAGTGCATGTATTTATACATTTAAAAATGTCAAGGTGCATATTATATTACTGTACAGTATGCATCATATAGGGACCTCTTATGACATTTATTCATGTTGCTTGCTGGGTAAAAGATACAAGTACGCCTGATGGTATAATGCTAGTGAGAAGAAGTATTGTGGCAACCTTGTAACTGCTGAAATCAATGCCTGAGGTTGCGTTATAAAAAAAAAAAAAAAAATGTCAAAGAATGACAATGCATAATCCTGAACTTTATTCCTACATAGTTATATATAACAGGTTAGGTCCTGATATCTCTCTAGTATAAAAGCTGTCAGCATCTCAATTTTCTGATATGAAGCACACAAAAATGCAGCTTGTCGCAATACTGAGAAAGCTTTCTAAAGATTGTTACGTGTTGCCAAAGGTCACAGTTTTACCTTTAACGGGTTGCTATAGAAATAAACACCCCTCAGCCCATTGATAGAAATCAGTCATATTTGCACATTCAGCAAAAATACGATATATAATTGGAATTGCATTGAAACGATCAGGTGTATCGTTCCTCATTCAGGCACCATGGCCAAGCGTCTGCAAAAGATCAACGTGGAGAACACAGAGGAGAACCGCCGCTTCTTCCGAGACCTCCTGTTCTCAGATCCCTCTATCTCTCAGAGCATAGGAGGAGTCATTTTCTTCCACGAGACGCTGTATCAGAAATCCAACAAGGGCGTCCTTTTCCCCCAGGTCATCAAGGAGAAGGGGATTGTTGTTGGCATTAAGGTAATAATCCTGCTTCTGCACTGTATTTAAACTTCAACTACTTCTATTACTACTTCAGCTACTTCAGGGTACCTGCTGTTAAGCATTCGAGATACGTTATCGCACAGGAGCTCGAAGGAGACTGGAGGAAATCTGTGTGCTGCTTAGCGTTGCATGTTCAAAGTGCAATCGATCAGCGTGTTGCTTGGACAAATGAGGACAAAGTGCACCTAGAGCAATCGAGTACGGCGGTTGCGTAAAGGCAGACAAGCTCATTACACCGCTAAAGCGTAGCGTGAAACCTGCTCTAAAACTAGCGCTGTTCATTTGAACAGCCGCGACTCATTGTGAAGGGCTGCACACATAGCAACAACAACCACGTTCGTCGCACAACCTGACCTTCATGTACGTGAATTTGTCATAACAGAGCAGTCACAAATGACAATGTAGTTTTAGGTCTCAATTTGCAACAGGTTAGACCAGTTTTACGTATGCTAGCACACGTGTAGATACACACACACACTGTCTGTAACACCTGTCCAATGAAAAACCGTCTTCACAGCCGTGGACTAGTGGTTAGTGGTAAGGTCATGGGTTCGATCCCCACCCAGGGCAAGACACGACTGAGGTGCCCTTGAGCAAGGCACCTAACTCCCCTAACTGCCCCCCGCTCCGGGAAAGTGTGTTCACTGCCCCCTAGTGTTCACTGGTGTGTGTGTTTTACTGCACGGATGGGTTAAATGCGGCGGTCACATTCCTTCTGTGTGCAAACACAGTAAGGCAAAATAGTTCACTTTCATTCATTCATTTCATATTAATTGGTACTCTTGTGTCTGTTGTGTTGCCAGGTTGACAAAGGCACAGCAGGACTGAACGGAACAGATGGCGAGACAACGACACAGGGTAAGTCCCGCGTGATGTTCGGTTCAAGACTGTTCAACGTTCAGCGCTTCTTGATCTGATTAGGTCGCTAAAGGTCTACGAGCGTCTGTCAGCTCTTGATGAGGCTCTTCCCCCTGTATCTGTTA
This sequence comes from Duopalatinus emarginatus, assembly GCA_028565595.1. Taxonomy (NCBI): domain Eukaryota; kingdom Metazoa; phylum Chordata; class Actinopteri; order Siluriformes; family Pimelodidae; genus Duopalatinus; species Duopalatinus emarginatus. The sequence goes on along the minus strand of JAOVVF010000001.1, from coordinate 26,307,321 downwards.
GGGCTGGACGGCCTGGGTGAACGCTGTGCTCAGTACAAGAAGGATGGCTGTGACTTTGCTAAGTGGCGCTGTGTGCTCAAGATCTCCGACAGCTGCCCTTCTGCACTCGCTATCGCTGAAAACGCCAACGTCCTGGCCAGATACGCTAGCATCTGCCAACAGGTACGCATCCAGAACACAAACTACTCATGGCTTTGTTCGTAATACATCGATTCTTTACGGTTGAGGCATCTGAGCGAGCTATTTTCTTTTTTTTTCCCAATAGAACGGCCTGGTCCCTATCGTTGAGCCTGAGATTCTCCCAGATGGCGATCACGATCTCCAGCGCTGCCAGTATGCCACAGAGAAGGTGAGAACATGACAAGAACGCCATCCATTGCTCTAGTCTTGTCGCAGAACCAAAGGTCAAGGGGGTGGAAATGGATCTGATCCAACTCGTCCTATACATGCCCAAGAAGGAGGAGCTGGACCAGGTCCTTATTCGTCAAACCTAATCCGAGTTTCTTTCATTAGGTCCTCGCTGCCGTCTACAAGGCGCTGTCCGACCACCACGTGTACCTGGAGGGTACCCTGCTGAAACCTAACATGGTCACAGCCGGACACTCCTGCCCCAAGAAGTACACCCCGCAAGAGGTGGCCATGGCGACAGTCAGCGCCCTCAGGCGCACTGTACCCGCCGCTGTTCCAGGTGATTTAGAGTGCGGTTTATTGGCGAAGAATGCTTTCTCTATTTCATTTGTACTCATCAAGATATTGTCTCGTAGGAATCTGCTTCCTGTCTGGAGGTCAGAGCGAAGAGGAAGCTTCGCTCAATCTCAGCGCCATCAACCAGACTCCACTGCACAAGCCCTGGAAACTGACTTTCTCCTACGGACGCGCTCTCCAGGCCTCAGCGCTCGCAGCATGGAAGGGTAAAACGGAGAACAGGAAGGCTGCACAGGAGGCTTTCTGCACTCGTGCAAAGGTGAGTGGCGAAACAGAGAATTAGTCAAGAGGAAGTCGTAGCAGGAGTCGGACGTGTTTGTAAAGCAGCCTCCTTACTGTATTTTCTCACATTTGTAAATGTACACAGAATGAATTCTGGTCCTATATATACACGACATAAGGAGTGGAGAATCTTTCTAAGCAGCAGATTGTACAACAGATCTAGAAAGTGAACATCATGTCTCTGCTGTTTTTGTCCCCCCCACAGATTAACAGTCTGGCATCTAAAGGCGAGTACAAACCAACAGGCCAGGCTGACCAGGCTGCCACCCAGTCCCTCTACACTGCCAGCTATGTCTACTAGACCAAGCATGCCACTATTAATGCCAGCTTTTTCCTGGACCACACACACGACTGTGAATACAAAGTGACCAAAAACTGTTCAAGATAACATCATAATGTTAACTTGATTTTAAAATATATATATTCTGCATGTGCAGAATAGTAATCTGCACCGTCATGACCAAATCACAAAACGCTTTTTATAGTTTACAATGAAGAAATGTTCAATAAATAAAAGAAACCTGCACTGATGGTTTGTTCTTTGGTGTTCGTGAGTATATGTGACTCAGACATCAGTTATGCATTTTACATCAACATGGTCATGTGTTTGGTGATATAATGTCCAGGATCTAGTACTGAATAACTGGCAATGCCAGTGACCGGTTGATTAACTAGATATGAGACAAGTTAAACAGAAAGACAAACAATATCAGTAATGATCAGTTAAATTTAGCGACGTACCAGCACACCAGTCTAATACTTGGAAGGTGCTGCACGGCACGGACTAGTCAATGAACGCCATACTTCCTTATGGTTCGCATTTCTGTTGTATTCCGAGGTGTAGGATTTCTGTGTTCCACAGTGCATTGCATGGCATCCCAGACGTCTTCGATAATGTTGGGATCTGGTGAGAATGGTGTAACTCGTCAAAAATGAGACGTTTGAAGATGTACTAGGGGTGCCGTAGAATGCCAGCTAAACAAACTATATACCGTTATGGAGCCACCACCAATCGGTACCAGTTTTTCTGGCACATCAGATGTACACCTAGACGAAATGTATTTCATCTTAGCTTAGTACAAGGTGATGGTGCAGAGTGTAATGCTGTTGCCTGAAAGAACAGACATGCATTTATACCTAGAGCCAACTTGGAGCCAACTTGCTATGATGGACTGGCAACCCGTCCAGGCTGTTTTACCTGCATTCCATCCAATAAGTGCTAGGATACAGTCCAGCACCCTGACCCATCGAGGCATTGTGGTATCGGACACCAAGATCAAGATCTTTTGTAGGATCGGACAAGGTGGGCTAGCGTTTACACCCCAAGCAGATTAGGTGCCCATGATCCTATCGCTAAGTGTCCAGTCGTCCTTCCTTGGACCACTTTTTTTTTTTAGGTACTAAAAAAAACAAAAAAAAACAATACATGCTACACTCCACAGGACCTGCTGTTCTGACCCAGTAATCTAGCCATTACAGTTTGGCCACTCAGATCTTTACTCTTTTCAGGTTCTGAACACATTGGATTTGAGAACTTGACTGTTCTGTTGCTGTCTAATACATCCAACCTCTTGACAGGTGCCATTGTAATGACGTAATCAATGTTATTCATGTCACCTGTCAGTTAATGTTATGGCTGATTGGTGTGTATTTGTAATGTAATGTGAGTCACAGTTATAGCTTATTATTCCTATAACCACATGCCCCATACAGATTTTATCAATGTTGTAAGATCTTTGGAATTAGGGGTGCAAATCTCTGTGTCTGGCGATTTGATTTGATTTGATTTGATTCCGATTTTTGAGTTCATGTTTCGAATAAGAATTGATTTTCAATTCAGAAACAATTTTTCTATTCAAATGGTTTATAAATTTATTTTAAATTATGTGGTTGACAGGATAAAACGACAATATAAACAAATAGAACATTTATTTAAAACAATATTTTTAGGTTTCTTACTGTATCAAATCTTTTTGCATCATTTTATATTTATCCCAAAAATAAGATTGATAAAATTCTGTACCTTAAATGACCAGTATGAGGTTTGCTTATCTGCCTGGCTTTTTATTAAAAAAAAAAAAGAAAATCTATTAATAAATGCGTAACTTAAAATATACGAATACAAATGTAAACATAGACTTCAGTCTACCACAGTGCATTAAAATTGAACTGAAAATAAAATACAGACTTTAAAGTCATAGTGCACTACTGCATTTATATTTTGTATAATTTTGTCAGAATGAACTCCATGCTAGCAAAACTCCATTCAGACAAAGAGAGCTGGCTAACTAGCTTGCTGTACGGTGGCTGAGTGGACACGTAATGTGATACGCTGAACGCTCAGGAGTAGGAGTGGCAAAAATAAAAAACGAAGCACATTTTGAAACCGATTTTTGAATCATTTCCGAATCGTCAAAACTAGGAATCACGATTATTTAATGAATCGATTTTTTCCAGCAACCCTATTTGCAATGGTTGTATTCAAGTCACGATATTCAAGTATTTGTGTTTTTCATGCAACATTCATAGACAGTCATGGCATTTATTCAAATAATTTTTTATTTGACTAAACATGAACAACCCAACTACTCTATGAGTACACACATGCAAGAGCAGTATCTAAGTAGCCTTTCCACACTTACAATAAAATAGCACATTTGAAAGCAGCTTGCCAAGTATAAAGGGAAAAAAAGGACAGTGTGCTTAAAAAAATAGGTGCTTGTAGACAACCTAACCGCTACCTGACTGGGAAAATCTAAATGGCATGGAGCCTAAAATAGAAAACGTGTGCTTGTACGACGACACGAAACTGCTTTGTCAAAAAAATGCTCATGATTATCTGAAGCATCCTTTTTTTTTTTTTTTTGTAAGTTACATGACAAAGCGGTTAAGACGTTATCAATTCCGAACCTATGTAGCCCTTACCTTTAAGACCTAACACAAAATAGGAAGACGGTCTATTTTTTAAAATTATTTATTTCTTTTCTAGAAATGAGAAGCGACGAATGATGGTCTTGTGAGGTATGGAGACACAGTGAGTCAGGCTTTTGTGGTGAAGCATGTATGATGTCAGACTAACCTGAGATTCGGACACTACAGGCTGCTTTGGTGAATGAATGCAGAGGTGTGCATCGAGGCTAGGTTCTCCGATCAACCGCCGGATCATCGGGTGTCTACTGGACGTTCATTCATTCACCTTCGTTACATGCTTTATCCTGGGTAGGATAGCTGTTGGGAAGTACTTGACTATTTACATTTTGGGTAAATAAAACCAGCTCGCTGTCCTTCAGAACTGATATTTTTCTTACTACAGCAGGCAGTAGTAAAACTCTTGTGCACACCTCTAAATGAACACATACTTCCCGATTCCTAAAACACCACCAACTCTGGCATAAGATACCGACCCGACAAGTCGCACGTCGGTCACGGACACAAGTAGTCTTGTATTGTAATGATGGGCCTGTCAAAACACGGCATGTCATGTAAAGTTGAATCTAATAACAACCCTTTCACAAATAGCTACCAACAAACTGCAATGTCGTTCTACACCTAGTTACATCGACTGAGGATTATGCGCGAAGTATTGCCACTGACGCTACTACACTTTCTCTAACTGGTAACTGCAACGGCAGTGAGTGTGTGTGTGTGTGTGTGTGTGTGTGTGAAAATGTCCCGGTATTAACTAACTATACGTGTTAACAGAGTTTACAGGTGCTCAGGCGAGATATTAGAAAGTCGACCCCTAGTATGTTCTAAGTATGTTGGACTAAGCAAAAAAAAAAAAACAACAACATGGGCACCTTTGATTTAAATGGTCATTTTTAAGCACACTAAAAAAAAAAGACTGCAGCTCTCAGGTATATGATGTGGAGCCTTTTGTCCTTTTGTCATCACACGACTGTCGAGAAGCCAGTAAAAGGAAAATATGATGAAATATCAACCTTTTTTGAAATGATGTGTTGTTTTTCTTCTCTATTTTCACCATTCTGTTGTATAGTAAAAACCTCCAATGGACTAGAAACCTTTATTCTAAGAAAAGGTTTTGACAGAGGGCAACTGAATCCAGTCTCATGGAACACGGGCTGAGGAACAGAGACCTTCAGACTACAGGTTTCTCCGTTTTGGGATTCATCAAGCCCAGGGTGGTGTAATTACCAAAAAACAAAAAAGAAGGAGAGAAACGCTTGAACTAGGCTCTGAAGGCCTCATCACATGATGTAAACTTTCTCAGCCTGGGAGAAGTTGAAGACTTCTTTGGTTCTGGGGCACACCACCTTGTCGTCTTGCCGAATAGACAGAAGAGACTGTATTGGGAATTAAAAACAAACAAACAAACAAACAAACAAACATCAGCATACTGGTTAAATACCATTGTATTCATGACAAAATAAAATGTATGATTATTGAAGTGTTGTCCATATCAGTGCAGGAAACATCCATGTTTTATTGTGTATAATGATAAATACAGAGCTATTGTACAATGTACAATAAAGTGCTAGGAAACTAATACTTGGTAGGTCCCCCACAGGGCATGGACTCTAAGAGCTTGTGAAAATATTCTGTAAGCAATAAACACCATACGTCCTGCAGAATGGTCCACAATAGTGTGATGCAGGATTTTCTGCTTTTGATAGATGTTGAGATGTGGTTGATATCGTTGAGATCTGGTGACGGGTATGAACGGCAAAACCCCAAACTCAGATTAGTGTTCTCATCCTCTAAACATGTGTATGGTGGTGCATTGTCCTGTTAAGAAGCCAAACCCATTAAAATGAATGCAGGACATGAACTGGTGTAACTCATCAGAAAGAAAGCACACACAGTGGTCACCTGTGAGAGACCTTTGTAGATGTACCAGGCGTCCTATGAAATGTCAGCTAAACACACCACATGCTACTATGGAGCCAACACCATCCTATGTATTTTGCATAAGCTCATTTAGGCAGTTTTCTGGCACGTCAGTGAATATCCTTAAAAACAATATACAGGATTTTGCCTCTGTACACCACCACAATGAATTTGAAATGAGGTCATTAAGACAGAATTGAAGCACATGATTTCAAGGCACCCAACTCCCCCAACTGCACTTGGACACTGTGGCTTGGGGCTGCTTGGGGCAACTGTGTTCACTGCCCCCTAGTGTTCACTGGTGTGTGTGCGTTTTACTGCATGAATGGGTTCAATGCAGAGGTCACATTCCTCTGTGTGCAAACACAGTAGGCAAATAGTTCACTTTCACTTGTCTTTCACAAAACTACTAAATTATTCGTTTAGCAAGACAACCACATTTTGTGTGCTTCAGTTTAAATCCATTGTGGTGGCATACAAAGGCAAAATTGCAAAAATATCGTCACCGACCAAATACTTATGGGCCCGACTGTATATACATGACAAATTCATTATAAGTCTCTGGAATGGTGTTGGGGGCAATAAACACCATTCTTACTGGCCTGTAGGTTGGGGGCAGAGTCATACTAGGAGAGAGCATTCACATCTGTGTAGAAACGTTTTATCACAGGATAAAAATTATCAGCCCAAAAAAAAAAAAAACCCACCAAAACACCACACATACCAATGCCACCTATGCATGTAATTGGTTGCATCCACCAGTGTGCAAAAAAAAAAAGCAAGTGACATTTGTGGAACGGGGTTTGTTAAGCTACCGTTCCATGGGACCGCTGGTACATTCTGATGGGTTTGGCCTCTTCAAACAGGACAATGCGCTGCCACAGAAGTCTAGAGACGTTAGAGGAACACTCATGTGAGTTTGGGGTTCATGCCTTGTCATTTTTCTGCAGGCCCTGTGGGGAACCTACTACCTAGTATTTCAATTTTTCTGACACTTCAGTGTATATGCTAACTTTACATCTCCTGCTTGAATTTGTATCAGTAGAAAAACGTAGCTCAACATAAAAAAAAAAAGTTAGATATTTTTCCCTGTAATTTATTTTCAAATAAAATTGTGACCCGAGCTTCATGAGACCTACAAAACCAAGTGAGACAGCCAAGGTCTGTGGTAAAAGTGAGACAAAATGCTCAAGATTGAGAGACAGAGAGAGAGACGTACAGAGACAGAGACATAAAAACAGGCAGTTACAGAGAATAGAGAAAACAGATACGAGAGAAAGAGAGAG
>JAOVVF010000001.1:26287463-26297714 GCA_028565595.1 Duopalatinus emarginatus | reverse complement strand
CTGTTGGATTAGATAATTGGTACTTATTTTAGTAACACCTTATTATTTCTATAGCAGCAGCCAAGTCACAGGTACGCTTATGACAGACACCTGAGCCTGTTATGGCACGTATTAATTAACATACTACAAATGTCCTGTTTAACAATAAAAAAAAAAACAATAAAACAATTTTAAAAAATCATAATTGTTGAAATTAGGAAGCTTTCGGTAAGAAGAAGAACAAAAGTCTACCACAGTGCATTAAACGTTAACTGAAAATAAAATACAGACTTTAAAGTCATAGTGCATTATTGCATATATATTTTGTATAAGTTTGTCTGAATGGACTCGGCTAGCAAGGGAGTTGGCTAACTAGCTTGCTGAACGGTGGCCTAGACAGCCCACTTCTACGGTGGCTGAGGGGACACGTAATGTGATACGCAGTCCCCTTGGGAGTAGGAGCAGCAAAAAATAAATCTTAAATGTTTTTTTAAAATCGATTTTTGGGCATTTTAAATTGATTCAGAATCACCAAGACCAACGAATCGAGATCCTTTAAAGCACCCCTAGCTTACACAGGTGTGAATGCTCTGTCCAGAAACCTCACCTTGTATGGGGAAATGTGAGTGTCGGAAGGAAACGCCAGCATTCCCATGACCTGCCGAACCTCATCCAACTGCCCGCCTTCTGCTTGGCTGAAGTGCTTTCGTGCGTGTCTACAACACACACAGGTCATATTTCAAACTGTGTGTATTTAAACAGCCCCTAATGTGTTTGGATAACAGAACCTTACTGTCACTGTACCTTACTGCGTCCATGCGCTTGTTCTGTCGAATGAGCTCAATGAATTCCTGGATCCTTAAACTGAACTCCAGACAGCTCTGAGAGAAAGAAGAGATTTTTCAATCATGTTTCTGTGCAAATTTTATATAAAATAATGGTAAAATCAGCACAATTTTATGGAATTACTTCAAAAATGACCACAAAAGACCAAATTCATTATAATAGTCATGAATGGAACAGATCACTCAACTATGATGCCATTGTAGCTACATCTGGTTAAAATAAGGATAGTGCAATATGACCAAAATTTCATATCCTGATATAGGTCTATTCATATCCAGATACAGATACATATCACAATATAGCACGTTTTCTGTAAATTCAGTGAATCCTTTAAGAAATAAAATGACCACATTTTGCTCCTCGTTTTGTGTTTGCTGGTCTGGGCTTTGCTCCTGTTCAGATTTTGTCTGGTGTGAGCCCTCTTACGCTTGTGTGCACCGCCTCAATGTGTCATCGAGGCAACAAAACGACTGCAGTAAAGTGTATATTTTGTGACACAACGAAACATGATATTAAACGATAGACGTTTTTCTATAATAACACGATATATCTCATCATATTACACAGCCCTAAAAGTGCCTTAATCAGGTTTTAGACCTTACACTACCAAAGTTAAAATTCTGATCTCAGGTCTATTAACTGTGCTTTCATACTTCCCTTGGAAAAAAATTTGAAGTGACAAAAAGAGGTGATCCGGTCCAGAACAATCTGAACCATGGTCTGGTTCATGTGCAAACACTTTATGGATGGTTTGGACTTTAGGACCAATTACAAGAAGTTGAGACAGGCTATCATTACACAGTAAAAAAAAATATACATATAGTCTTTGCAGTCTATAGGCAGCCTTTGCCTTCTTATCTGTCGGCGTTAAAATAACTGCTGCACGATGAGGAGGTTTAACTACTCTACTGTGTGACTGACGTTGGTGCTCCAACATTGTTCGTGGTTCACCAGCCAAGAGGTAGAGGCAACCTGCCAAAATGAAGTCAGACGCACACTTCTTTACAAACCAATCAATAGGGATACGGAGTATAGGGAGGCACAGCAAAAGGTCATGACAACAATATGAAAAAGGTCCTTAGTGTACTTTCTAAATGTCAACATAAAACCATGTCACACATATACAAGCGTAACAAAACCATGAACCTTGGTGCAGACTTTCAGGGGTGAAAAACGCCCGAAATGTACAGCCTCGTACCTTCATTTTCCTCAGACGAGACTTGTTGTCATGGCACCAAGCCAAGCAAGTGGCTGTTTCCTGTCTTTCTAGTGATTCCTCCACTTCTTTCGCAGTTAGAAACATCTCGATGTTGACCAAATCCTGGCAAATATGTAAATATGTTGGGGAGACGTTGATACATTATAAAATGTTTAAAAAAAAAACACCACTCAAGCAAATTTTATACTGTAGGCCACTAATGTAAATAAATAGACTATATGGACAAAAGTATTTGGTGTTTATATTTAATGCTTTATCACACCAAGACATTTTGGACAGTTGCATGCTTTTAACTTTGTAGGAACAGTTTGGGGAAAGCCCCTTTTGTGTTCCAGCATGACTGTGCCACAAAGAAAGGTCCATAAAGGCACGGTTGGGTGAGTTTAGTGTGGTCTACACAGAGCTCTGACCTCAACCCCATCCAATATGTTCAGGATGAACTATAATGGAGATTTAAAGCCAAACCAATATCAGTATCTGACCTTACAAATGCTCTTCCAGATAAATGGGCAAAAATTCCCACAAACACACTCCAAAATTTTAGAAAGATCATAGAAAGTCGTTATAGCTGCAAAGGGAGACTAACTGTATATTAATGCCTATGACTATAGAATGGGACGTCATAAAAGATCCGGTAGATGTAATGCACAGGTCCAAATACTTTTGTCCATTAGAACATCTGGTTTGATTCACACACACAAAAAAAAGCAGAACAGGGAATGGACACGCACCTCGATCCCGCTTTGTTTGGCGAGCTTGACGGCAGTGTTGTAGTAGCCGCAGCGCAGCAGGTGCTCCACCATCATGCGGTCCATGCGCTTCCTCTTCCACACGCTCACGTTAGCCGGTTGGTCGCTGCTGTGCTCCTTCAGGTGTTCAATGCGCCGCTTACAGAGCTTTGCGCTCTCGTCTTCAGCCTGGATCGATTCTGCAGCCTTCAAGAGATGTTACAATGAGCGGTAGAACCCGGTAGCGACCTACCTCTGATTAGCAGAAACCAGAAAACCACCAGTTTGAGTGCCGAGTCTGATTATGGGATTTTTCTAACACATGCTTTTTCACTAGCTAAATCTGTCAACATCCAAAGTTACATCTTTCAATCTATATACACACTAAGGTGCTGAAAAAAATGATTCTTTAAAGAATTGCGATTCCTAGACCTGGAAATTCTGAATCAACTCAAAATGCCCCAAAATAAATTTTAAAATGCGTTTAAGTTTTATTTTTTTGCCGCTCCTACTCCTGATCATACTGAATATCGCATTATGTAGTGTCCAAACGGCCACCATAGAAGAAGGCCATCTCTAGGCCACTGTACAGCAATCTAGTTAGCCAGCGCCCTTGCTAGCGGACTTCATTCAGACAAAATTTTACCAAATATAAATGCAGTCATACACTATGACTTTAAAGTCTGTATTTTATTTTCAATTAAAAGTTAATGCACTGTGGTAGACTGAAGTCTATGTTTACTTTTGTATTAATATATTTTAAAGTTATTTGTTCACTGATTTTTTTATTTAAGAAAAAACCAGGCAGCTAAGCAAACCTAATACTGGTCATTTAAGTTAGAGAGTTTTATGCACAACCCTATTCTGTTAGCAATATAAAGTGATGCAAAAAAATTTGCTACAGTAATGAACCTAAAAGTATAGTTTTAAATAAATGTTCCATTTGTATACTTTGTATTTTCATCTTCTCGATCACAATTTAAATTAAATCTATAGGCCATTTGAGAAAAAAAAAAAACAAGAAAAAAAACCCAACAAAACACCCCTGAATCAAATATCGATTCTGATTCAAATTCATGACCCCAAAAAAATTGGAGTCACCAGACACTGATAGATTTGCACCCCTGCTACACACCAAAGTCAACATAATCTGATCTAGGGCTGGGACAATAATTTGAGTAACTCGTATAATTCAATTACAAAAAATTATTTTTTGTAAGCTTTGTTTAAGTCATGTGACCAAAGTTCTATATTACAATTCTCTGCTATCGTATCACTCCTGTTTTGTAGACTACTGTGCAGCTCCAGTATCACAGATTTACACGGACTGTTATAACTGACGCACATTTCAAAGATTTAAGGCGGCATGATTTATTTTGCCCTCCATGGTAATGGCGAAAAAGGAAGGTGCCAGTGTACTTAAATTATTCATTTATTTATTGCTATTTTGTACCTTTATACCCTCTCTTATTCTTTATTCTCAGATGGCCTATTGCAGGGGTACAGCCCTTTTCCCCTTTTTTTATTAACATAAAACTAAGAACAAATAGGCTAACCTATGTTTGTGAAGTTGTATTTCATAGCTTTTTTTCATGTGCATCATAAAATAAATGGGCTTTGTTCTGGAGCCAATAAACCAAATGTTGTAAACTTTGATCTAATAAAAGTGCTGAGTTTAAACAAAAACCTTCTGTGAGGAATAACAGCTAATTGCTTGCTAATTTTAAAAGGCCTTTCATGTTGCATATCACACTACTGATATAGTTGTTTAAAACACAAAAGTATGATTTATCTGCTTACTCGATTAATTGATGAAAAATAATCGACAGAATTGATTCCAAAAATATTTGATAGTTGCAGCCCTAAACTGATCAGTCATAACATTAAAACCAGAAACCCACTGGCAGGAGAAGTGAATAACACTGCTTCTAATGTGACAGTGGCACCTACGAAGGTGTTAGTATATTAGCCAGCAAGTGAACACTCCGTTCTCAAAGCTGAGGTGATGGATGCAGGAAGGATGGGCAAGTCTAAGGACCTGAATGAAGGTCTAATTTGTGATAGTTAGATGACTGGGTCAGAGCATCTCCAAAGCAGCAGGTCTTGTAGGGTTTTCCTGGTATACAGTGGTTAGTACCTACCAAAAGTGGTCCAAGGAAGGACAGCTGGTGAACAGCTACATGGTGACAGGCACCCAAGTGATTCTTGTGCTTGAGGGTAGTCTGATGAGGTCCTATAGAAGACCCAGAGAAAAATCAGTTTCTAATGTCTTGGTACCTTCAGAGGGTCAGATGACCCAGAGCTGGTTTAACGTTATGGCTGGTTGGTGTAGCCTGGGAGCTCTAGAACATTTAGAAGCCAAGAACACCTTTAAATTTAAAAAAAACCCTTTCTGTTATTTATTTCATAAACAATTAAAATATTAGGTTTATTTTTATTAAGGTTTGGATTAAACCTATCGCAGCTATGCTTCAGGTCTCCACTACTTTTTTTTTTTAGTTTTTTTTTTTTTAATCTGTGGAACTCCTTAAAGGGCATTTTGTCAGGACAAATACTATTAATGTAGCTCCTCTATAGTTCAGTGCAACTCTTTCAAATCTGACTACTGAGTCACGGTTCCAAAAACATCCTCAAAACCACATTCACATTTTATTTAATAGCAGTCAGGAGGGAAACCTGAGCTCTCATGGGGATAAAGTGATACTGCTAAGCCCCTGATCATTACTGGTCCTTTATTTCAGTCCAGCAGCATTTCACAAAGTGGGTTGAAATAAACCTTGCAGGCTGACAAGCGGCCCGTTTGTGGCGGAAAAAACTGGAATGGTTCAAGAACTGGGCCAGCTTGATGGAAAAGAGCTATGAAAGTCTCATCATTGCAAATGTGTAGGAAAAACATAAATGAAGCACATGCTGCTTTTCTTGGCAATTAAAACGTCACTATGTGAGCTTACCTTCCGTTTGAGGGCACTTAATTTCTCCACTACACCATCCAGCAAGGAGACCACAGAGTCGACTACAGGGAAGGAGCTGCTCAGGGTTTTCTCCAGCTCGGCTACCACCATGGTCACGTGACTCGTCTCACGGTCTATGTTCTTCTGTGCTGCACGGAAACGCTTATTTAAGGTCTCGTAAGGAACCTGCAGGGGGGACAAAGCATGTTCGGGTCAGGAATCTGCAACGTCAGTTGACAGGATAAAAATAAACCACTAATGAATAATTAAAGGGGCAATTTGTAGCATATTAATAATTCATTTATTATGTTCAACAGTTTGCTTTCGGTCACATGGCCTGCAAATATGCGATAGCTGGTTCACTTAAAGATGTCAGCATTGAGTAGGATATGACAACTGTATAAGATCTTTCTTTAATGTCGATCAGCCATAGACGGACTAGCTTTAACCACCAAACTTACATGAGTGACCTTTAAGAGCCTATGAGCCTGTTGTCGTTCTTTGGACCATTTTTGGTAGGTACTAAGCACTGTACACAGAAAACACCCCATAAATCCCCCAATTTGCAGAGCTCTGGCCCAGTAATCTAACCATCACAATTTGGTTAAATCCATGTCACTCGGATCCTTACACTTGCCCATTTATCCTGCTCCCAACACATCAACTTCAAGAACTAATTCTTCACTCGCTGTCTAATATATCCCAGGCCTTGACAGGTGCCACTGTAACAAGACACTCATTGATATTCTTTCATGTTGTAAGCATTTAGTTTAATTGTAAATCTGATAACACGCCCAACTTGATGTTGATTTATCTTTTAACGTATATCAAAAAGCCATAAATGTGCAGACACCTGACTATCACACCCATATGTGGATCCACACGAAGGTCTGCTGCAACATTACAATTCCCCTTGACTGGAACTAAAGGGCCAAACCTGTTCCCAGCATGACAAAGCCCCTGTGCACATACAGATCTTGAGTGTCCTGTACAGAACCCAGTCCCTTAACCCCACTGATCACCTTCGGGATGAACTGGAATGCTGACTGCACCCTGGTTAACATCAGAGCCTGGGAAGAGCTCCTGTGGATGAATCTAGCTCCAAAATCTAGTGGAAAGCCTTCGGGGAAGTGGAGAGGAAGTTATTTTTACAACAATGAGGGACTAAATTCAGTGTAATGATCAGGTGTCCACAAACTTGTTTGTTTTCATACCTCACACTGTTCTGTAGTATTATGTTGCTTACTGTTGTGTACAGTACTTACTAGGCTTGGGCGATAATGTAAATGATAATGTATAATCTCGTCTCCTGAATTATCGCGATAAATGATATTATTAGTGTTAACTGTTAAAACTATTTCACTATTATCTCTGTAATCTTTTTAGAGACGATCATACAAATGTCTATAGACACAAGCCTGCTCTACAAGTGCACATTCAGATCTGTCCGTTTTAGATGAAACTCAGTTTGCGTAGTGAGCTCCAACTCCAAGCTACAAAAATTGACACACACACTAGAGCCACTTACAGAGCTTCAGGTATAAACTAAAGGTTCACATCGCTCCACTTGCTGCTTTGTCATTCCGGTTTTAAAGCCTTGCTATGCAGTCTAGCAGAGAGCAAGTCACACGGACCAGATCTGCATATGCAGCGTGCTCCAAAAAAAACCAAAAAAAAACAACACGTCGCCAGACACATTACGTGATAGAAAGCAATTGACGATAATTGACATGGTATCGTCATGGATTTACATTATCGCGATATATCATCCTAAGGCTAGTACTTGCAGACCGAAGTGTCAGATAACGCAAAAAAATTGAGCTTATGCAAAATGCAAAGGCTGGCAGTGGCTCCATAATGGTATAGGGTTTGTTTGGATGGGACCCTCTGGTACATAAACAAATGTCTCTGACAGGTAAACACTACGTGCGTGTACTATCTGACAAGACGAGTTACACCTGTTCATGTCCTACATTCATTCTGATGGGTTTGACCTCTTCCAACAGGACAAAACATGTCTAGAGATGTCTAGTTTGGATTTTTGCCATTCACACTTAAGTCAACAGATCTCAACATTATCGAACACATCTGGAACAAAGAAATCCAACACCTCGGAACATGACAGAATTGTGGATTGTTGTGCAAGACGTATGGTGTTTACTGCCTACAGAATATTTCTGCAAACTTGTGGAGTCCATGCCCAGTCGAACCAGTTTTTCTGGCACTTCAGCGTATATCAAACACACATATATAAATATAAATATATATAATATAGACAAAGTACATAAAGTAGATAAAGATATGCGCTAACACGGTATTGGTCATACTTACACCAACCACTTTATTAGGAACGCCTGTACACTTGCTCATACATGTATCGAAACAACCAATTACACTGCAGCATAATAATAATAATAAGTTATTTTCCCGTCAGATAATGTGGGATAAAAATATGATCTCAGTGACTTTGACTGTGGCGTTGATGCCGGTGCCAGACAGGCTGGTTTAAGTATTTCTGAAACTGCTGATCTCCGTGGATCTCCAGTTTCGGTGCGTGCCTGGTACCCACTGTATCCTTAGATTCCTGTATTCGGCTGACATGATTGTAACCCCTTGTGGGCTTTTGTTGTTTTGAATATCTAAGTGAATGGCCTACATACTGCATATAGGAGGAATACACTGAGGTGCATTTTGAGTTGCTTTTCTGCACACCATGGCTGCAAGGGGTGGCTGTTTGAGTTACCATAGCCTTCCTAATGACTCAGATCAACATAGATATTTTTCTCCAATATTAAGGAATGTTTTTTAATTACCATTCTGCGTAAACTCCAGCGACATGAACGGTGCACAAAAAAACTCCCAGAACCCCAGAAATCTCTCACACACTTAAATCGGCCCATCATTACAAAATAAATCATAGACACCATTAAAGATCATGGCACAATTCATCAGATCAATCCTTTCAGCCTGGATTTCCTCTGCGATCGTTTCCGACACTAATGACCCCGTCTCACGATTTGCAACGACAGCGAAACTCAAATGATCCTGATGTGCTCGGTGGCAGCAAGCAGCCCCAAACCAGCACATCATGGATGCCATTGAAATTCTGCATGCGTGCCCTGAAGGAAATGAAGCCCAAGCCAGGCTCACGTTTAGCTTCTGGTTTGAGCTTAACAAATCCCTGG
The DNA here is from genome assembly GCA_028565595.1 of Duopalatinus emarginatus. NCBI lineage: Eukaryota > Metazoa > Chordata > Actinopteri > Siluriformes > Pimelodidae > Duopalatinus > Duopalatinus emarginatus. The sequence continues at coordinate 26,288,806 of JAOVVF010000001.1, read as the reverse complement.
TATTAGGCGTCAGATCTTGACATGCATGCCTTCTGTGGAGCCTTACTGCATGCCTGGTGATTGTGCATGAGATGGGGATTAAAAAAAAAAAAGCAATGGCGCAGAGAACAAAGGTGGCAAAGCAGACATTACACCATGACTGCAAACCAGGATACATGCAGGGAATGGGAACTGTCATTCATGTATGGATATCTATCTAAGCTGCGACGTGATCCTGATCATTCAGTGCATGCATGATTAATATCATGCACTGTATAATTATATACAGACTGTCTATACATAATGGGTGGGTTAGACAGATGGATAAGGCCAGGCTAAGTGTCGATGACAAGCGAATAGCACATACCCAAACTGGCATGTCGCTTTTAGGGTATATTAGCCAGTCTGGCTCAAACCTTTTCCTGACCAAGACAGCCCTTTATATATCTCAAGAGCCAGCCATTTCTATCATCAAGCAGCTAAAACGACCGTTGCCTGCAGGGGAGGCTATAACATAATCACCACAGAGCGTTTCTAGCGACATCCAGCTGATTTTACCAAACAAAACACGACAAATAAGATGGATTAAACACGCAACAGACTCCTCGGCAAATAAACCGTGTATTGTTTTCAACCCTAAACCCACTAAACCCTTGATATCCACTCATCTCACGTCCCCTTGTCCCCCCTGTCTCTGTCTCCTCAGCTGAGTTGTTTTGCTAACTTGTTTAGCATTAGCTCCCTCAACAAACCCGCACACTTCTAGCATCTCTACAAATCATTTTCACGTCTTTACACCTCACCAAACATCAACCTCAAACCTCCTCAAGCTGCACCGACACCTCCTGCGGGTGTGTTCGTGGAAATAAAGCAGCTACCAACCTTTAAAGTTGGATACTCCTGGACCTTAAGAGCCATAGAGAGTTGAGCAGCTGTTTCTTGCACCGCCATCTTGGTTTGGGGGAAATGGTAGCGCATGCGCAGAGCTAAGCCAGGCCACACTGCTTGTTCATCAGTCGCCCTGACAGTGGATTTCACAGTGAAAGGTTTCTCTACTGCCTCCTCTCGACCATATACGGAATTACAGATATGGAATCTTGAACAAGGGAGGTCCGAATGGGCAGGGCTAACATGCATAAATGTCATTCAGTCATTCAGTCAGTCAGTCATTTGGTCATCATCTAATTTGCTTCGTTCGTCAGGTACGACCTGAGGGTCACACCCGGAATCACTGGGCAAGGCAGGAACACCCCCCCAGCCGTGGCCTAGTGGTTAGGGAACCGGTCTGAAGGTCGCGGGTTTGATCCCCACCCAGGGCAAGACACGACTGAGGTGCCCTTGAGCAAGGCACCTAACTCCCCTAA
>JAOVVF010000001.1:26177189-26188345 GCA_028565595.1 Duopalatinus emarginatus | reverse complement strand
ATATAAAAATCACACATCCTTTAATCTAGCTATAAGCTACTATCACCTGAAACAAAACCAAGAAAACTTACAAAATTGAATTGAAAATAAAAACATTATTATTATTTTATATTATTATTATTATATATTATAAGTATTAGAAACCAACAAAAATCTGATGGCACCAGTGTTTGCGCATCATAAATAATATGTTGTTATTAATTCTTATAACTAGCAGTGTAGCACATATTGACATAGCAATGTAAATCCACTGTTCCTTTTATAAATGCTGCAGATCTATCAAAATGTCATTCCACAGGATTTAGACCTGGGCTCTGGCTGGACCATTTCAAAACATGATCATGTGACCTTCTAAAGCCAGTTTTTTCTTGAGTTGGGTTTGTTCTTTGGATCATTACCTTCAACAGAGGAGTGCAGTTTTTGTGTCAAAATAGATTAGTATATGATCTGTACACTTTATCTTGACTGGTGCCCCAGTGCCAGTTGAAGAAAAAACAGCCCTATAGTGTGATTCTGCCACCACTATGCTTCACCATGCTTATGGTCTTCTTTAGGTGATAAAGGGAATTGTTTTTACATTGGTTTCATTAGATCATAACATATTCTGTCTTATTTTCTGGCAAAATTTAGGCCATGTTTGGTTTCTTTTTTTTTTATTAGAAATGGCTTTCATCTAGTCCCCTTACTCCAGAACCCAGAAAACAAGGGATTGCTGTCACATGCAAGGAGTGACCACTTTTTGTCAGATCTTCCGGCAGCTCCTTTAAGGTTACTATAGGTCTCTTGGTCTCCCAGATCAGTTTTTTCTGCCCTTTCATCAGATTCAGAGGGGTGTCCTTTTCTTGGTAATGCCACTGTGGTGTCCCATTTTTCTCCACCTGTTAATGATGGCCTAAATGGTCTTTCATGGAACATTTAGTGTGTAGGAAATGTTTTAATTTTTTACATTTAGACTGTGAGATCCTGTACATGTTCTAGGTGATATGCCAATGTTTTTGTCAGTTTCAAAATCCATTCCAATATAATTTAACACAAACTGCAGGACACCAAATCTCTATACAAATTGTATTTTTTTTTATTAATTGGCATTAAAACAAATCAGCAGACTAACAGTTATTAAAATTGTCATGAATTGAAGCTCTAATGTGTTCAGATAGATGGTACAGTATGAATCATTACATTTCTAGAGTGCCGTATATTTCTGGATCATACTATATCTATATACAGAGAAAACTGTGGTCTATCCTGTAGTTTCTCTACCAAAGTTTTTCTCTCAAATGGATTTTAGAGAACAGACTTCATTAAATTTGGGAGCTGTTTGAATCCTGTGCTTTAAGGAATCATTTTTTATTCTTATTGCACTACTAACTGACTGCTCTGGGTGACAAAAAAAAGCCCTTAAGGCATTAGATTCAAGCACGCTGATAAGCTAAATTGATGTTGCTACATCCATATTTTGTCTCTGCAATGGTTTGCAATTGGCTGTGCAGCTGCTAGCACTAGGGAATGTTTCTACTGCCCCATTATAGGAATAGCACAGCCATCTGCTAACCATTACTGAGATAAAATATGCACATAAATTAAAAGGTAATTGTTCCCAATATACTTACATTTGTAACTCACACTACAGTAAGTAGTTACTGATGAAAAATATATAATAAAAAATAATAAATTATTTGGATAAAATGGATAAGGAACCATGCTTGTGAACGGAAGGTCCCCAGTTTAATCTTTTATACTTACAAAACACAACTGAAGTGCCCTGGAGCAGGCCACCTAACCCCCAACTGCTAGTGTATGTTTCACTGTACTGATAAATGATTATATGTGGAGGTCAGATTCCTCTCTGTGCAGATGTACAGTGGTCAGTGAGTGGTTTACTTTAACTTTCGTTACTTTTAAAGCTGGTTTATATATCCTCTGCCACTGTGCTAAGTGTTCCAAATACTCAATACATAGCTCTGTACAGGGAGCTGTATCACTAAAAAACAAAGTAGAAAAAAAGCATTCCTAGCAAAGTGCCCTACAAAAAAAAAAAAACTCTTAAAAAGAGCAAAGTGAAACCCTTTACTGTATTCAGTGTGTAATTATTCTGAGGTGGAACATAAAAAAGTGGAGTCGGGTTTTTTTACTTGAGTTTTGTTTTTACATAATACTTTTAATTACTATTAAGAAAAGAATCTATCATCCAGTAAGTATATTTCAAAGACTACATTATAACATTTTTCTTAATTATACACTTATATAATCATATAATCATACACTAAAGATACAGCTTTAAGGAGCTCTAAATTCCTAACAAATTGAAATGTCAAAAAATGTGGCAGTGGGAATAAGACCTAAAACTCATTGCTTTCTAACTTTTATGCACATATATATTATATCAAATCATTTTGTATTGTGTTTATTTATATACTGTTAGCTACCGTTTTCCTATATTCCCCGATTGCTTGATCAAAAGGAGCACCCAGTTTCGTCATCAATATCTAAAATCGGTGTAAGATATGGTGCACATGTTTTTGGTGAATCTTTCTTGCACCTTCAAAGTGCATTTAATAGTTTATATGCTGCTACTTTAGCTTGCATAAAGAAACTGAGCTTCAAATCAACTTTTATGATGCAGAAACCCACAATCCAGTGTCTGCTATATCCCCAGTGCCTCTCTGTCCAAGAAGAACCCTATCATTGAAGGTACTTGGATGCATCACTTTAGTGTCCTAGGATAACCCTTCACATGTTTACTTGTTATTTTGATTATTTCTCCTACTTTACAAAGTTCTCTGTCATTTTTATAGGAACACTTATACACCTGCTCAATTATAACCAATCAGCCAATCATGTGGCAAAAGCACATTACATAAAATTATGCAGATCCAGGTTAAGAAAAAAGAAGAGTAAGGTGAGAAGAATAAACCTGTAATTGGCTACATTCTTGGCTTACAGGTCTCCAGCAGAGACGACACAGAATAACTAATTATTCCATTATCCCCCTTTTAATAATGAATTATACCGTGAGATTGGATGACAACTGGTCCTACAATGGAGCTGCACAGTGAGTTTACACAAACTATACAGTACATAGGTTCAGTATTATTAAGTATTCATAATCAGTGATTGGACACTGACAATGATCTTCTTCAGCCACTGCTTTGTGTAAAAGGTTTGCACATGTTATAACTTCTACACATTTAAATAATATGTGAAAGCCCGTTGATATACACATTTCCATGATATACACGTGATCTTGAATAAGAGTCTTGGTAAAAGTACAGTATGAAACTAAAGCTGTTTACTGCATAAAAGATTCCTTTTAAAAGATTCCTGTTTTTAAAAATTTAATTAAAAATATTTTCTAAAGAAACACTTTAAGTTCTTTAGGTACATTTAGTGGCATATACTACACATTTTTACTGAGTAAAAAGGTTGATCATATTTTTACTTAAGAATTTTTTACTAAATTACTGGTACTTTTACTTAACTAACGGACCGCTGTTTTGTGTATTTCAGGTATAGTCTGGTCTCTTCCCAATATTTAACTGTCCAGTTTTGGTTAGCCTCAAACACTTTTATTACCATGTCTGTAAAGCATACTGGTCATTCTGCTCTGACCTCATTTCTTCCCACAGAACTGCCACTCACTGGATGTGTTTCCTTTTTTTGCAACATTCTGTGTAAAGTCTAGAGACTGTTTTGTGTGTAAACGTTAACTGAAGCTCTTGAACTTTACCTGCATGATTTTATGCACTGATCTCCTGCCACTTCACTGGCTGATTAGACAATTGCACAAACAGGTGTACAGGGGTTATATATTTCTCTTTTGTACAAGATTTAAAAATGGCATTCCATTTCATTTTAATTTGCCATTTGACATAACAATGTCCCTGTATACTGAACATATTTGGGAACTGGAACACCATCTGCACCCCAGACTTCTTTCACAGGGGTGCTGGAACCTATCCCAGTACTCATTGTGAAGAAGGCACGATCATCTCAGGGCAGACACACATACACGCACATACACACAGTACCTAGAAGCAATTTAGTATCTTGAGAGAACATTAAAAGTCTATACAGAATATATACATATATGGATGTTTTGATTCAAGAATACTGAATTTGTTTAAATTATGTGATTGACAAGATGAAATGACAATGTAAACAAATACAATTATTTAAAACAGTACTTTTAGATTCCTAACTGAATCAAATCTTTTTGCATCATTTTATATTTATACCAAAAATAGGATTGTCCTGCCCTTTCTCTCTCTCTCTCTCTGTGTGTGTGTGTGTGTGTGTGTGTGTGTGTGTGTGTGGATGGTCACAGGATTTCCACAGTGGAAATGAACAAGCAGGTCAGATTCAGGACAGGCCAGGGGGGTTCAGAAAAAAAAATAGAGAGGCTCAAGGACATGTAAAGTAGGAAATTGTCTTACTGTGTGTGTGTGTGTGTGTGTGTGTGTGTGTGTGTGTGTGTGTGTGTGTGTGTCCATGTGTTTGCAATGTTTGAGATTAAAGGGAAAAACACAGGCTGTGTTATACTGTGGGGGCAGTGGTGGCTGGTGGTTATTAAAATGGAGAACCACAACCATTTACTATGGACAATACAGTGTACTAGTATATATATAATGTATTACATACTTATCATGGATAATTTGGGTTATATTCATTCTAAGGAAAGGTGGAAGGAAACCAGAGCACCCTGAGAAAACCCACACAGGCACAGGGAGAACACACCTCACAGACAGAGACTTATAGAGAGACTCGAACCCTCAACCTCAGATCTCTGGAGCTATATAGCACACACTACCTGTGGCACCACTGTGCTGCCCTGAGACTCAACCGATTCATTTTACTCAGTAAAGACCGATCAAGGCACCTTGTTAGCTTCCTTGACCTCTACATGGCTGTCTGTCTGCCTTCTTATTTTATTTCCAGTCTTTCTAAGTGAAAGTGAGGTGATTGACCTAGTGTACTTGCCTACAGACAAGTTTGACCTCATCCCTGCACTAGTGAACACACACACTAGGGGGCAGTGAGCACATTTGCCCAGACCGGTAGGCAACCCAATGGGGAGCAGTCAAGGGGTTAAACATCTTACTTAAGGGCAATTTAGGGGGGTCTGTTTGTACAGGAGATTAAACTGGGAACCTTTCATTTATATAACTGTTTTCCTAACCTCGAGCCATGACTGCATGACTTTATCTTTACTATAATCATTATCTTGTGCAGACATGTCTGTCATGGCCATTCTATAACCTATTCACTGACCAATCCATTCAGGGTGTGTTTCCACCTGACTGCCGGTGGGACCTAAAAGGGATACATAGCATTTACTAAAAGAGAGATGCGTATTATAGGGGGGGCAGCCGTGGCCTAGTGGTTAGGGAACCAGTCTTGTGACCGGAAGGTCCTGGGTTCGATCCCTGCACAGGGCAAGACATGACTGAGGTGCCCTTGAGCAAAGCTTCTAACTCCCCCCACTGCTCCCTGGGCGCTGTGGTTTGGGGCTGTCCCCCACTCTGGGCAAGTGTGTTCGCTGCTGTGTATGTGTTTCACTGCATGGATGGGGTAAATGTGGAGGTCACATTCCTCTGTGTGCAAGCACAGTAGGCAAATAGTTCACTTTTATTTGCTAATAGTCATATAACTACTATTAGCTAACTAGCATAATTTACTGGTTGCCAGTGTAGGAGATTTTAATTATTTTTATATTGTGGTGTGTAACTTCCATACAAAACAGGAAATGTATCACGTAAAGGTGTCTGCAAAAAGTATCTGCAGAATGTGAGTATTTTGAAACGCGCACTTCTGTGTGTGTTTGTGCGAGAGCGCAGACAAAGGAGAGAGACAAAAGAGAATCACTTCACGATTCCCCTATTAAAATTGCTTTGATAATTGCTGTCTTGCCATCTGCTCAGTGTAGGCACACAGTCAGGAAGATATTTTTCCCCCAATGTTCTGATAGTGTCGAGATCAGCGACTCCCACAGCATGTACCTGAACATTTGTAGTGTGTCGTGGAAAAGCAGATTATTATTCCAGAGTGTAATTTTCTTGCTGCCGCCTTACTTTCTAGGAAATGGACCATAACTACTAACCACGCTGATTTATTCACTTAGACTCGCATAACGCCGACTTCTTTTATATCCCATTGAAGATGCAATGTCTGGTCTGGGCCATGGAAAAATATTATCGGCTAGCCTCTCCGTCTAAGTGTATACAGTCACCTAGACATCAGACGTGCACTTTTATCAAGTGCATAAAGGATAAGAAAGTAGCAGGAGTTTCCTATGCAAACGCTAGAAGCATGATTCACTCACCTGAAGTCACATACAGACAACATTAAGAAGAAAGTAAGGAAGGAAGGGGGAGGGGTGGGGGGGGTCAAGGGTGAAAGGGTCCTATTCACGTCTACGTTCTTATCCGTGCTCACTCTCTGTTGAGCCAGACGGAAATGCAACATGCAGAGCAAAGAGTCATTACTCTCAATGGGGTGATATTACACTTAATGGAGTTCCATTGCTTTCAATGGCGATCTATTACAGCAGGTGGACTTCTCTGAAGTTTTATTACACTCCGTGGCTTGTTTTTCTTTTTTATTGCTCCTGGAGTTCTGTTGTAGGTTGGAGTCAGGTGGAAAATAATGTGCTAGTGCATTTTCGCTAATGATGTCTTTTTATAAACGTATGCAATTTGACACAATATCTACCGACACAACCTGCCAATAAATACACCAAAAATGTCTAATTTATTTATTTATTTATTTATATTGACATTTTATTTGTATAGTACTTTTAAAAATGGACATCGACCCAATCTGCTTTACAGAAATCTTTACAGAAATATGAAGTCTTTATTTTACATTTCTATACATTTTATCCCTGATGAGCAGACCAGAGGTGATGATGGCAAGGAAAAACTCCCTGAGATGGCAGGAGGATGAAACCTGGATGAAACCAGACTCATATTGGAACCCATTGTTAGAGACAGTATTGCGGACACTCGACGAGGCAAAGGTGGAGACAGTTGCAGGGCAAACAAAGTCCAAAAGATCCAAAAGACAGGGGTCAAAGACAGGCACAGGGTCAGGTGATATGCAAAAAGTTTTTTAGAGGCAGGACAGAAATCAGAGACCGAAACCAAAACTGGATTGAACCAGATATCAAGAGAACAAACACATGGCTTAGTACAGGCTAACAAGAAATCCAAACACACATAGAAAAGATCACAATTTAATATTATGGATTATCCACAAAACAAGCAGGTTTTATTGTACCTGAACATTAAACAGCCATTCCCTTGATGTAGGTTGTTATTTCAAAATAATAGTAAGTGAACTATTTTGCCTTACTGTGTTTTGCACACAGAAGGAATGTGACCTCCGCATTTAACCCATCCATGCAGTGAAACACACACCAATGAACACTAGGGGGCAGTGAACACACTTGCCCGGAGCAGGGGGCAGCCCCAAACCACGGCACCTGGGGAGCAGTTAGGGGAGTTAGATGCCTTGCTCAAGGGCACCTCAGTCATGTCTTACCCTGGGTGGGTCACGAGACCGGTTCCCTATCCACTAGGCCACAGCTGCCCCAGTAAATGCATTATTCATGACTCTGGCACTGGTGACTCCTTCCATAAATGTTAAATAAACAGCAGCAAACTTCACCACATCCAAATGCTATACATGTTTTGTTAACCAAGAACATGTTGTTAATTGGGTCCACCATGGATGGAGCTGTTGCTATAGAAATGATACCACATGAGATGAATATGTTGATATGAATCTGTAATTTGTCCCGCACCTGGCACTATTGTCAGAGCTGCTGTTCTGTAAAATTAATCAACACCTTCTGACCAATCGGATTCCAGAGTTTAACAACGCTCTTCTGTTGCTCATTTACACTAATTATAAATGTTAAATATTTTCAGGTTTATTTGCACCCAGGCCGATCAAAATCAGTAGAAAAAAAGCAACAGAAGACTGGTGTGGATAACATTTAACCGAGCCATTATTCCAAGGCAGTCAGCAGGAGAAAAGGGGCACGGCAACATTAGAGTGATAAAGGATGGAGGAATACAGGGGGCATACAGTGGGGTTTATGGAGCATTTACTGTGGTGATCTAATCACAGCTCAGTACAGGCGGCTTTTAGGAGGAAATGGATGCTTTCCTCTCGCCCTTTCTGCCTTCATTTTCTCACTCGATTCAGTGCAATTCGGTCTTTATTGACATGACAAATATGTATTGTGCATTTGTGTTGCCAAAGCCTGAAATACAAACCTATCATACCAATAGATGATATGATAAAAATGATTTGCACGTTGTCTGTAGAGACCTATGGAAAAAAAATCTATCAAAATAAAATTATTTGAATTATACACTCATCAGCTATACCATTAAAATCACCTGCCTAATATTGTCTAAATCCCAATTTTGCCACCAAAACAGTTTTAACTCAATGAGATATGGACTCCACAAGACCTCTGAAAGTGTGCTGTGGTATCTAAGACCATGACAAGATGCATGGATCAGACTTGCTTGTCCACAGATAATCAATAGGACTGATATCTGGGGAATATGGTGGACGTCATTAATGTTCCTCCAACCATTCCTGAACAATTTCTGCAGTGTCACTGAAGAGGTCCCTGCTATTAGAGGTGTGACAAGGGGCGCACTTGGTCCGTATCAATGTTTACGTATGTTGTACGTGTCAAAGTGACAACCACTTGTGTCAAGGTCCAACGATTCCTAGCAGAACATTGCCCTGGACGTCACCCTGCCTCCACTAGCTTGCCTTCCTCCCATAGTGCATTCCGGTGCCACCTCTTCCTCGGATACACATGTTCCACATTGTGTAGTAGAGTAATCAGACCAGGCCACCTTCCTAGCTTTCATTGCTCCATAGTCCAGTTCTTATGTTCACTCGTCCTTTAATGCTGTCGGAGGTAGACAGGGGTCAGAATGAGTGCTCTGACCAGCCTGCGGCTATGCAGCCTCATACATGGCAGAATTGAAAACATTTTTGGTGCTCAGAACCTCCTGTCTGGATTCCCACCTCACATTCGGTATTCCCTGGATTGGTTAAATGTGCAGGTCAAATTCCTCTGTGTGCAAGCACAATGGTCAATGAATCACTTCTCCTTTGTTAATCAATGTTAAAGTACCCTACATGTTATTAATAATATTAATACTTTATTCATATATTATTTATATAAAAAGTCCAATTCAGCAGTTGCATTAATTGGATCATGGACTACCGATTGTCCCGTTGATTGGCACATTGGCACTTCTTACACAATCTGCACACACCTATGATACTAACTCAAATGCTGACACACCCGTGGCACCGCACAAAGCAAGCACAGGTACACTACAGCTTGTTAAGCAGCCGTGTGACTGCTTGGACATGGGAGAGTTATGGCAAACAGTAAACACAGTCCAATACCAGGACTAAACCGGAAAATATACAGACAGAAAGCAATCAGGTGCTGCTCTTGGGCGGCGCCTCCCATCATTCATGGAAGACTAGAAAAATCCAGCACTCAGGCGCTCAAGGATAGCACGTCTTTACCTGGTGGAAAAGCAAGAAAAGCAATCAGGTTACTGTCTAGTTAACCCTTTAATGCCCTGACTTATTATATAATATTCATCACGCACATAGACAAACAGTTCGTCATTGGTTCTAGGAAATTCAGCTTTCACACATTCAACCACGTTTTTCAAGTTATCATTTGGGAAGCTGCCAGAATGTAGGTGGCGAGTCTTGGTGGACCGAGTAGTAGCAAAGCGTAGAACTGTTCGCGAGCAAATATAAGGATATATTTGTGACAATGCTGAATTTAAAATTTTCCATTGAAACTGTTGCAGTATAGCTACAAATAACACCAGCTTTTCTGGGACGTTCACTGGTACACGATGCAATGTCCCAGTGTTACTCTTGGATACACACAAGCTGCTCAAAATGTCTTGGGTTTCTGCCTTCAAGTCTACAGCAAAAACAAACAACAGACGTTGAAATCAGGCTTTATTTAACCATATTACTGGTATTAATAAATCTAATCTAGATTGCTAGTTAGGCTAGTTAGTTCTCTGATACTGTCTATGATTAACAATCAGTAGTGATCATAGACCAATTAATGTTTAAATCCACCTGCCTGACCAAATCTGACTCATCCAGACATGGAGTCCATAAGGCTGTGGTATCTGGCACCAAGATGTTAGCGTTAGCAACAGATCCTTCCTTCTGTGCATTGGACCAGACGATCTAGCCCTCGCTCCCTTGCACACCGATGTCATGTGATGCATGATGTCACATCACAGCCATTTTTTTTTATCCATAAATGCATGTTTTTAACCTTAGATTCCTTTTTTCTCCCTTAGAAGAAATTATTAATACAGAAATTATTAAAATAAAATTATTTTTGTATTGCTCCTCCACAGTACCAAACGTCTGCGCTGCTCGAATTGCATTATGGCATAGAACAGTGTGCTCAGTTCGCGTACTGCAAAATGTCTTCTGATGCAAATCGTTATCCAGGATCTGTTCACATACTGTTTGATGCATGCTGCATATTCGGCCACACTAGTCGGGTACTTTCGCGTACTGTTCAGTATGGAAGTATGCGATTTCGGACGCAACCCTGGTGTCTGACTCAGTTGTCTAGTCATCACAATTTGGCCCTTTACAATCAACATTATTCAGATCCTTACACTTGCTCATTTTTCCTGTCTCCAACACACCAGCTTTAAGAACTGACTGTTCAATAGGTGCCTAATATATCCTATATATAGTTGACAGGTACCACAATCAATAATCAATCTTATTTACTTGTCCTGTTGGGGGGTTTTTGGGGTTTTAATGTTATGGCTGATCTGTGTATGTCATAGTATATAGTGTCTAAAAGTTATGATTATATACAGTACTGTGCAAAAGACATAGGCACCCTATATTGTGTTTAGTCCAATTTTTGTTATAGACATTTATTTTATGAGTTAATAATAATAATAATAATAATAATAATAATAATAATAATAATTATTATTATTATTATTATGTTACAGAAAAAAATTATTGTCAGTAAAAAAAACAATCTATTAAACAAGATTAAAAGAAAAACATAATAAAGGAAGTAGTAAGTGTGACAGTCAGTCCCTCCA
>JAOVVF010000001.1:26135278-26147385 GCA_028565595.1 Duopalatinus emarginatus | reverse complement strand
CCCTAGTGTTCACTGGTGTGTGTGTTTCACTGCACGGATGGGTTAAATGCGGAGGTCACATTCCTTCTGTGTACAAAACACAGTAAGGCAAAATAGTTCACTTTTCTTCCTTTCCTTTTCATTATATAGAAACTTGTATAGTAGATAATCTACATAACTGAGACAAAATATTAATTGGACTAAAATGTGCTTTTATAATTTACAAATATAATACACACTGTACCGCGAGTTGCTTATAAACCTTTTTATATACACAATAATCTTATATTTCTTTTCTTTCCTGGACAAAATTTGTGTCTTATTAAATTTTGTATAATTCAATTTAGCGATTGTATTTTCTTATCTGTTGTTTAAATTAAGTTATATATGACAACGTACTCTATATAATGATTCTGATTCAGCATTTATGGAAGGAGTCTCCAGTGTCAGCACTTTGTAACAGCCAGTAAGTTTTCTGTCACAGCTAAATCTAGAGGACAGAAAAGGCAGCCTTGGGGTTATGGTTAAGGAACTGGCCTTGTGACTGGAGGGTTGCCAGTTTGAACCCCTGGTACAAACAAGACAGGACTGAAGTGCCCTTGAGCAAAACACCAAACCCCCCACCTGTGTCTCAGGCACTATGGATTTGGTCGCCTACCACATTGTGCGAGTGTGTTTGTTGCTTTATCTAAACTAAATTGTCTTACTAATTTAATGTAATACCAGTGGTATAAGGGGAATAAAACACTTCAGGATGTTCTGTTATTATAAATAATCAACATCAGGGTGTTAATATTATCTCTGGTTCATATCAGGCTGCTTCACACCACCACAACGTTGATCATTGTCCAGTAACCGGATGTTTTATTCCTTACCCAATACACAATCTGATATGTGACTCAGTGGAGAATCATTATCTACAATCTAGATCTTAATATCCTAATTCTGTTAACAAAGTAACAAAGCGAGCTAACACATATTAATCGACATTTGATTACTTCTGAATTAAATCCACCTGCAGTGACTAATGTTTATTCAAACCGTGACTAAAAATAAATCCACGTGAATTAATAACAATTAAACCGCAGCATGGTTCTGAAGTCTGGTCTCCTGGTGTTAATGTTAAAACTCGCTTTTCAGCCTCACTTCTGAATTTAGCTGGTTAACGAACATGTTAATTAAGGTGCCGTGTTAATTTTACATGGATAGGTTTGAAACTTTAATGCAGATGCTGATTATTCTTCGGCTTATGGAGTTTATTATATTAAAAAATATTAATTAATGTAAAAAGTGTTTGTTACTTTGCTACTGGTACTTGTGCTGGACTAATTCTGAAGTTCATGGTTTCAGAAAGTGTGGATTAATTTTCACACCAATTTCAGCTAACATGAACAATTATATATATATTAACACAATCATTTTAATGAATACGGAGCACAATTTACCAAATACTAAATAAGTAAGTACGTAAGTAAGTACATAAAATAGATAGATAGATAGATAGATAGATAGAATAACCATCACCACCACTAATAATAATAATAAAAATAATAATAATAATAATAATAATAATAATAATAATACAAATAAATAAATTATTATATACTTATTATAATAATTTTCATTTAAAACAATAAATAATATAATATATATATAATAATAATAATAATAATAATAATAATAATAATAATAATAATAATAAATATAATAAATCTATTTAAAAAATAAATATTATTATTATATTGTATTATTAGCAATATTATTATTATATTGTATTATTAACATTTTTATATTGGGATGTTTTTGTTCTCAAATGTTTATACAGTGTTTATGGATGGAGTCTCAGATGTCAGTGCTTTGTAACAGTCAGTTATCCATCACTGGAGCTTTTTGGCAAGCTGCATCTAAAGAAAAAAGTGAAGCTTGTGAAGGAACACTACTTGCTATAATGTAATGTAATCTATGCATGATAACAGATTCTATAACATTATATGTAACTATAAATAGTCTGACCAACATGGCATGGATTATTTTGCTATAACAGCACCACTGATTGCAGGTTATTCCTTATTCAGCTAATGTAAATAACTTTCCCCAAACATTTGTAGATGTTTTTACCAAATATTTCCAGATCATTTCAGATATCTATAAGAAGTAAATCAAGAGAGCAGGACTTGATCTTGATCCAGCCTGGAGCTGGATCCTGAGGACAAGATTATACCAGGATAACTGAAGAAGCCTGGACTACTCAGATAATCAGAACATAGTTCAAATCCTAGCAGCCTGTTACTGAAACATTTTCGAACACTTTCTTTTAACAAGAAATGACCTCTTTCTGTAATTTCATGCTTGCAACATTCTTTACATTCTCCCACTGACATCGACGCCCGAGTCCGTATCTCAGCACCGCGCACAGTGCTCACCCAGCACACAGTTGCCATGGCAAAGGAGCCCTCCCGGTCTCTCAGTCTCCAAGGTACCGAGCCTATTGTCTTTGGTTTCTTTATTTAGATGAAAACATGATTTATTGTGCACGATCCTTGCCTGTTCCACCAGAGAGAGTGCACAGATACCTATCTACTTGATTCGACTCTGAGGACTTCAGTTTGAGGGCTCTCAATCTTTTTATTTGCCCACAACACACTTTTATAATACGCTCCTTGGACATTGACGGTTTTTTCGTGTTGACTTATTTTCACACCAACAAAGGAAATGTGTACACACACTGAAAGGTGACTGCGGTAGGCAAAAAAAACTCTCTCCTACTCTCCAGCACTGAGGCCATTTTACTATGCAAAACGATATGATGAAGTGGAGGGCTGTGGTTGGAAAGTACAGTACACAGTTCACTTTTGTTCCATGCCCATGATGCTAAATTTGCAATTCAGGTACAAAGCTTATATTCAGCCCACTGACCAACCAGGTCTGCATGTATGCAAAAATATATACTGTTGGAAAAAATGACATGACTATTTAATATATAGTAGATAATGACAAATAATAAAACCCATACACAAGAGCAGGAAGCATATCTATGAATAAATAGTTATTTAAAGAATTTAGGTCTGTTTAACTCCTAGGTAGTCATCACCATAGACTGGTTTATATTTTTAGAAGAAGAAGCCTTTATTTGTCATTTGTCAATTTGTCACATTACAGCATTATTTACTTCACATAATTTACTTCCTAGTTGTTAAGAAGTCAGGGTAAAAGTGCAGAGTTAGCCATGACACAGCATCCCTGGAGCCGGGAGGATTAAGGGCCATGTTCAAGGGCTCAACAGTGGCAGCTTAGAGTAAAGTGTTATTGGTAAAAGATGTTAAAGGTACAAAATTACAATCCTTGCAAAGTAAAGGAACAGTTTACTACATACACTCTTATCCAGATCAACTTATATCCAAGTTATTGGTATTACAGGTGGGCCAACATAGTGTTAGGAGTCTTGCCCAAGGACCCTTATTGGTGTAGCACAGACTGGCTGCCGAGACACGGGATCGAAACCGGGTATCTCACAGGGGAGCCAGTGATGTTACCACTGTACCACACCAACCCTTTTAGGGACAGTACACTGGGCAGCTTTGTCTCCTGACAGCAAGAAGCAGACCAGGTTTGATGCCCTAGTCGGGTAGCCAAGGTCCATTTCTGTTGGGTTTGCCTGTTTGACCCTTTGTCTGGGTGGATTTCCTCCCACAGTCCAAAGACATACAGTCAGGCGAACTAAAGATACTAAATTTCCCTTAAATATAAGTGTGGGAATGAATATATCTGTTTGTGTTTCAATAGACTGGTGCCCTGTCCAGGTTTTTCCTGGTCTTCTGCCTAGTGCTGACCCAGTTGTAGGATAAGTGGTATAGATATAAAGATTTGCGCTATTATGTATAACATTACATCAAAAAAGCAATGCTAGTTGTGTATGAATTAGATACGTCTACTGGATATATTTACTATACAATGATCTGAACAGTTTAAAAAATCTCTATTTAAAGTCATTTTGCTAACATTAACAAGTTAGAAATGAAAAGCTTTAAAAATATTTGAGGTAAAACTCTGGTTAGCATGTTAGTCTAAGCGCCTGTTACATTAGCGTAGTTTAGATTCTTGCTGCAGTTTATTTGCTTCCAAATATTTCTATTGATATTAGCATTTTTTTCTAGATAATTAATGTATGGATCTGATAAATGTTAAATCTGATAAATTAGCTAGCTAGAAATCAAGAGCTAGATAAACTTGATGTGGAACTCTGGTTAGCATATTAGCATAAGAGCTTGTTACATTAGCCTAGTTTAGATTCTTGCTACAGTTTATTTGCTTTTAAAGATTTTAGGATATTGGATTCTTCTGCGATTCAAAGTTTTTCTAGATAACCAATGTATAGCTCTGATAAATGTTGGTAAATTAGCTAGCTATTAGTCAAGAGCTAAATAAACTTGATGTGAAACTCTGGTTAGCATATTAGCATGAGAACTTTTTACATTCGCGCTGCAGTTTATTTGTTCCCAAATATTTTAAGTTGTTTCTTCGATTCCACTGCAATTCACATTTTTTTTAATTATAAATGTTGCAACTATGAAAAAGGCGGAAGCGTGAAAAAAACCTGTTCGGCCATGTTCTACCTCCTTCTCATTAGGTTGCTTAAAAATGCACTCCATGTCAGTTTATGTGACATTACATTTCCTTTCTCCACAAGCTGTACTGCTTGTCGCAGGACTCCAAACAGATTGACTTTCTGTACAAAGTACACACCCTATAACTATAACTATAAACATAGGGTGTGTACTGTTACACAAAGTTGTCATTCCAGAACGTGCTGCTTTTCCTTTTTTTTTTTCTTGCATCATTATATTTGTTGAAATCAAAATAGCACTGACTAATGACTACTGTACACTCCAAACCCATAAGCTGTAATATTTTATGTACTGTTCTGGATTGTCAAAGGCATACATGATGAATCATTGTTTTGCTGGTAATTGAATCAAGTCGCAAATAAAATGGAGTCCAAAAGTCTGCCTTTATTATTAAGAACCCCTTTTTTTAAAACCGGCTATATGTTGAAGTTAGCACAAGTCTGCAGCATTAAGTTTATTTAAAAGCCTTTGAAAGCAGCTGGAACAGTCGCATAATCTGGGGTTAAAGGTCGTGGTACAGCCACACTGACTCGACATTAGTTGTAACATGCTCAAATATGACATGCTTTAGATGTAATACATGGCATAAATACATTAGTATGAACAAATTATTTTGATAAGTCTCATTCATATAATAATTTCTCAAGCTGTTTACAAGGTGACCCAGATTTTAAATACATTCTTAAATAAGCATCATATAAATAAAAGCTTGTGGTAGTTTTTTTTGTAAACAACATAATAAAAAAAGATAATTGGACTTTTATTGTGGACACTGTAGTACATAAAGTAGCATTATAAACTGTACAGCTTGTTCTTGTGTGTGTGTGTGTGTGTGTGTGTGTGTGTGTGTGTGTACTGTAAGAACCAGAGGAGTCGAGACCAATAAAGCAGCCCTGTTATGAGGCTAACCTCTAACCACAGTCATATCCATTTTCCAGCACAGCGGAGCTCAGCTGTCATCTGTTGTCTGGGTGCAATTATCAAGCGCTGCAAAACGGGGAAGTGATGTCACTTCCTGTGCTCCGTGATATCACAGACCCAGAAATGGAGCGTCCACGTCGCTGACGCGTGGAAAACGGAAGCAGCTTCTTTTACACTCTGCTTCACAGATGCTTTGCTGCTACCAAGACCCTAAAATAACAGAAAAAAACCCACTATAAGCAGTCGGTTAAACAAACAAAACCAATTTAAGACACTTATCTACTAACCGCTATGTCTTAAGTTCCCCTGTCTTGTCCTCAGGTTCACCTGAAGGTGCTTGAATGTTTTTTTAAAGCTTGTGAACTGCTCATTCTGTATCATCAAGAATGTTCCCAAAAGGGTATTAGTTGACTTAAATGAATAATAAGATTAAACATGCCCCACCATGTCAGGCAAGCATGGCAGGAATGTACATGTGGAACGTAACAATATAATTGTTAATGATTTATAATTCGTCTTTCTGTATGGACCTGTTGGAGTGTAACACACAGATACTAGTGATGTGTGAAGCTGATTGTTAGAAAGCTGGGGTCAGAGTCATTTAACCCTCAGCAGTGGAGAGTTTGGCAACGCTAGGGATCAAACCACCAACCGTCAGATCAGATCACTTAGCCGCAGTATTAATCATTGAGACTTCACTGCTTTAACCACCCATTCTCTATTTAGACTAGAGAGCAGAATAAAACATGGAAAAGTAGTCGTCTAACTGGTCGTGATTGGGAAAGGCAGCCAAAAGTTTTCATTCTTTCCGACCCTGAGGCTAGCATCCTTGTCGCCTGTCTGGGAAAACAATTGTGAGTGTTTAACTTTGTTCACTCACCTAGCCTGACTCAAAAAGTTTTTACACCTCTTTTTTTTTATATGTATGGAATAAATTTCTATGTATACTAGGATTTGAGGATACAAGTGACACTATTAGTCATTCGCCAGTGGTATTTTATTTGGCTCCTACTTCATGCAAGTCATTGATGTTACTCAATGTCATGACATTATTATTATTATTATAATAATTATTATTACGAGATTTTATTAGATGTGGCTGTATGTACAGATTAGGCATTGCATTTATCATTATCATTTCCTACATTTACAGCATTTGGCAGACACTCTTATCCAGTGTGTCTTACAAGGTTATTAGTATTCCAGGTAGGCTAACATAGTGTTAGGACTCTTGCCCAAGGACGCTTATTGGTGTAGCACAGACTGGCTGCCTAAAAATCGGGAATCTGACCCAGGTCTCTCACATGGGAGCCCAGTGATGGTACCAGTGTACCACACCAACCTAGGGATACCTGAAAACCAAGCTTTTCTGCCTAAAGCAGCGGTTAGATTAAATGTTAGCAAATGTTAGTTGTAGCAGAAAATACAGTACAAATCCAAATACAATTTACTGAAAAGGAAAGGACGACGTATGACGTGAAAGACGTGTATTTGCATCTAATAGCCTTTTATCTAGTTAAACTTTAACCTTTGATTTTAGTAGCTTCACAAGCTATGAGCCGTGAGGGCTGGACTGTGGTCTCTTTAGCCAGCAAAAATAGAAGAACTGCTTACTTGTATTGAAAGTTTACAATGCACATTGATTGCTAGACATCTGACATTAATCACAGATTTTTTTTGCATTTATTGCATTTCCCCCAGAGACATCTTTTCTCTATCATGCGACAGCCACCAACTAGGAAGAATAAAAGCTATCATGTGATTACCTCAAGTCACATGATGCCAGCCTACGAGTTGTTGCCAATGTCATGCATCATAGGCAGGAGGATGGTGGTCAAGGCGCTTCTGCCCACTTCTTTATGCGTGTGCTGACAAGACACCCATGATCGGATAACATCGCTATGACTGACATGGGAGAGGGAGTATGCCACATATCCCTTTCCTTCCTGAGAGCATGACCAATTTTGCTTTCTGGACCCCCAGTTACAGATGGCTGTAGCATCACCTGGGATTTAAACTCATGATCTCCGGAACGATAGGGCGAACGCTTTTCTATTTCTATCAGGTTACAGTTCCAGAATTCATTTTTACTTGAGCATTCAGGGAGCTCAAGGTCCTTCAAGTCCCCCTTTCAATGTAAGACCTATCAAAAATATCTCCTTTTTAGACAACCTCACACTCACTGTGCCTGACTGCTAATATACTTTTTTATCTGATTACACAATAGTGTAAGGGAAAAGATTTATGACAGGAGAGAACGGAACCCAAGATGAAGACGTTAAAATAAGGTTGTATTCGAGCTGTTCTGTTTGCTGAATATTATGACGTGCTGATATTCCATTTATTTTTGCTGACTACCTGCAAATTTGCAAGTTTCTGCTGTCAGCATGCAATACAAAGTGGGTTGAGGAGTTTCAGTGAACACAGCACCAGGTTGATTTTTCACATTAGAGCCTGCTGTAGGAACGCTCTCACTTAAGTCTGGCGAATAAAAGCTGAACAGCTCTTGAAGAGGAAGTGAGTCATTTCATTTTCGCTGAGGGTCAATGCGAAAGGTCAGCAGCCATCACACAAAAAGAAACCATGAAGCCCTGCTTGGGGAGAGGAAAAGAAAAGAAAAGAAAGGTTTGGGAGCCTGTTTTCCCCTGCCCTGTAGGATGCATTGGAATCTTCACAGGAGAGAGTGAGAGAGAGAGTGAGAGAGAGAGAGAGATGAGGAGGAGGGAGACTGGAGTGAGTCCAGGGGAACTCCAGCTCCGCATGACAGAGTTGAAAAAGAGCCACAAAGGAGCTGGAACATGTTTCAGACAGCATACTTTTTATCCCTACAAGTATGTTACAGTATAATCTCAGGACAACTTCTCAAATCCAGAACTACATTGGCCACTGTTGTAGAAACTTAACCTATATCCATGTACAATATACTTCTCAATACTATACTTGTAAATCTTGACACTGTGGATACAGTCTGGAAAAAGACGAGATGATGTTTATCTTTAACTCTACACTGTCTGTGACCACTGTAGACAAGAAAGAAAACCATCATGTAACTCATCTGCCTCAAAATTTGATGAACAGTCCATTCTGAGATGCTTTTCTGCTCACCATGGTTGTAATGAGTGCTTGCTTGAGCTACCAGGCCTTTCTTTAAGTTTAAACCACCTCTAAGATTTACATTTATGTCCTTATCAATAGCCACATTTGCCTTATTTGTACAACCAAGCAGTTGAGGATAAAGGGCCCAGCAGTGGCATCATGGTGGTAGCAGGATTTGAACTCTTGACCTTTTTAGGGGTTCAGAAGTCCAGTGTTTTGACCATTGAGCTACCACTGTCCTCTCTTCTCGACAAGGCCTTTTCTACCCAAAGTAATGCCACCGTTCGCTGAAGGAATGCTGTTTTCACGCCACAACTCTAGAAACTTGTGTGTGAAATTCCCAGGAGAAAAGCTGTTTCTGAGCCTGCCTGGCACCAGCAAGCATGCCAAGTCACTGAGATCACAGATTTCCCCCATTCTGATTTTTAATGTGGACATTACCCAAGCTCTTGATCTGTATTTCTATGATGTTATGCACTGAACTGCATCACCATCTGATTGACTGACTGTACAATTACAGGAACCAGCAAGGGTAAAGGTGTTCTTTTTAAAGTGGCCAGTATGCATGTATACAGTACATAGTGTGTGTGTGTGTGTGTGTGTGTGTCCATATATATATATGTATAAAGTAAAGTATACTGAAGTGCCAGAAAAATTGGTACAAACATAAACAAAATACATACATAGGCTTCTGGTTCCTCCATAATAACTTATATAAAGTGAACTATTTGCCTGCTTTGCTTACACACAGAGGAATGTGACCTCCGCTTTAACCCATCCATACAGTGAAACGCACACCAGTGAACACTAGGGGCAGTGAACACACTTGCCCAGAGCAGGGGCAGCCCCAACTACGGCACCTGGGGAGCAGTTGGGCGGAGTTGGGTGCCTTGCTCAAGGGCATCTCAGTTGTTTCTCATCCTGTGCAGGGATCGGACTTCCGGTCACAAGACCGGTTCCCTAACCACTAGGCCACTGCATGATATGGGGTTTGTTGCCCCAATGATATGAGGTTTGTTTGTTGGCATTCCATGGAACCCTAGTACATCTACAAATGTATCTGACAGGTAAAGACTGTGTTTTTCTAATGAGTTACATCTATTGATGTCCTGCAATTATTAGATTTTGGCCTCTTTCAACAGGACAACGTGGCCTTCTGTGGGACACACACTGAGTGTGTGTGTGTGTGTGTGTGTGTGTGTGTGTGTGTGTGTGTGTGTGTGTGTGTGTGTGTGTGTGTGTTTTGTGGTTGGTAATAGGCTTTGGGATGTGGTATTGCTCCTGGGCATGATGTGAATCTGTGTATGTCTATAGCATAAATGATCTCTGTAGATCAAGTGTGTGCATGGTGAATGAACTGGTGGGGGAAAATGTCCTGGTTCAAATCTTTATTAGATCTATAGACCATTACAAGGATTTTAGATGTTAGAGTTTATAGGGAAGGTTTTTGGGCGCGCGCACACACACACACACACACACACACACACACACACACACACACACACATATATATATACATACACACACATAGAATTAACCCTGATTCCTGATTCTGATGACCTACACCTACTACAGATGAGGCACCAGGAGATACCAGCAACCCTGAGTCCTGATTCCTCCTGCTCCCCAAACCCTATGTACACTGTGACCCCCCTTATCTTCTTACAGTCCCATCTGACCCACCATGGACATGGACAGTCTACAATACATCATAATAGACAGAGTAGAAACCATGAATTAGATTACAGACTTTTATTCTCTATCTACCTGCACTTTTATTTATAATCACACTGTTTGTGTCACGCAGATGAGGATGGGTTCCCTTATGAGTCTGGTTCCTCTCAAAATTTTGTCATCTCAGGGAGTTTTTCCTTGCCACTGTCGCTACCGGCTTGCTCATCAGGGATAAAATTTCTAAAAAAAAAATCTATAAATGTATATTTGACCCTTTTCATTATTATATTTTCTGTAAAGCTGCTTTGGGACAATGTCCATTGTTAAAAGTGCTATACAAATAAAATTGAATTGAATTAAACATAGATATATAGGTAGATAGATAGATACATAGACAAATAGTTACATAGATAGATATATACGGTCTGCAATTCCGAGGTGTAGGTAGTTAAAAATTCTGTATAGGACATCCAAAATGTGCTTGTGAAATCTTTTCTGAAAGTACACCAATAGAGTCTTTAAAAAAAAACTGTCCCTCCAGTAGAACCCCTTAAAAGTTCCATGCAGAACCCATCAACAAAGAGTTTCCCTTTTGAAGAATCTCCCAGGTAGTACTGCTTCAGGAACCAATGTACTGGTAACCACCCAAAGAAGCTCTAAAGAACAAGTGCAAGGATACACTCTGTAATAAATCTAGAGCCCTGGAGGGTTTCTTGACTTGCCTCTTCAGTAGAACCTATCAAAAGTTCTATGTAGAATCTTAAAGACAAAGAGTTTTCCTTTTAGAGAAGCTTCTGGGAAATACAAGGAGCTGTTAACCACACCAACAAGCCCTGAAGATCTGAGACCGAAGGGCAAGGATTCACTCGTTCATATTTTTTTTTTTTGTGACTTGCCTCTTTAGAATAATGCTATAAGTACAGGGTTCCCTATTAGAAAGTGTTTTTGAATCCTCACTGATCAGGTGAAATAACCCTTAATCACTCCCTTAATATTATAGGAGTGTGAAGTGAAAGTGAAAGCGTTTGCACACAGAGCAAAGTGACCTCCGCATTTAAGTCATTTGTGCAGTGAAACACACCAGTGAACTCTAGGGGACAGTAAAAACACTGCCCAGAGCAGAGGGCAGCCCCAAACCATGGTGTCCGGGGAGCAGTTGGGGGAGTTAGGTGCCTTGCTTAAGGGCACCTCAGTCATGTCTCTCCCTGTGCGGGGATCTAACCCGGGGCCTTCCGATCACAAGACCGGTTCCCTAACCACAAGGCCACAGCTTCCCCAGGTGCGAGATATAAGAATTCATGTAGTTAAAAAAACGGTGTTTGTCACAGCTGAAGCTCCTCTTTGCTATTATTATTAGAAGATCCAGTCTTCTGGGAATGCTTTTCACTAGATTTTAAGCTGAGTCACCCCAGAGGTATTCAGAGGTGTCGCTTTGTGTTCAGAAACATTGGCAGGCCAAAACATGTTTGGGCACCTTAAGAGAAATTATAATGCTACAACATGCAAAGACTTTCTAGATTATAGCTATTTCTTGGAGAATATGGGTTTGATGGTCAGGTGTCCACATAACGGAATAATAACGCATTAATGCAATCTCAAATTATCGCGATTAAAAAAATAGTGCAGTTTACGCAAATTCTAATTTGGCCCTGCGATTCACCTGTAGTTCATGTTGAGGCTTGTCGCGCACTGCTTCAGTAAGAGTAAGGCTGCGTCCGAAATCGCATACTTCCGCACTGAACAGTACACGAAAACAGTACGCGAGCGTGACTAGCGTGTCTGAATGTGCAGTATGCATCAAGCAGTAGGTGA
>JAOVVF010000001.1:26043862-26054200 GCA_028565595.1 Duopalatinus emarginatus | reverse complement strand
ATTTTGAGCCTGTGACGCGATGTCACGTAACTGCTAGGCTAGTCTATTATATAAGCGCCCGCACACGCGTTCAGCTTTATTCACTCTAGTCTAGTCTCTTGCCAAGTTCGCACATGCCAGCTCTCGCTGCAGTCAAAACAAAATACCGCAGTCGTGCACAAATTGAGGATGATTTGAGACTGTGTTTATCAGACATTGCACCAAGAATCGAGAATCTTTGCAAAGCAAAGCGGGCTCAGGTCTCACATTAACATCACATACCTGCAATCTTATGTACAATATGCAGATGATATATATAGTGTGGACCTAATAAATAGTCTGTCTATCTATCTATCTATCTATCTATGCAAGGTGGTGTAGTGGGGGTGGGGCCGGTAAAGGGGGGATGGCACCAGGAGGAAGGGGGGCCCCAACTGCAATGAACCAGCTTTTTTTTTTTTCTTTTTTTTTTTTCAGCTTGCAAAAGGTTGAGAACCCATGCTCTATAGGATGTGCATTGGCATCAAACAGCCCAGATGGTGAACAAACAGGCTGCAGGTCAAATGTTATCTGAAAGTCAACCATTTTATTAATTTATCATTTTGTATAATAAACAAATATAAAAACAACAAGCAGTTTGTGTGCATAAACCTTAAGCGTCAGTGGAGTAATACAAGTTGCTGTGAAAAAGCTGTGCTGATATTTGTGATAACAGTTAGAATGCTTCTCAACCAGTCAGATCGTGTGGTTGTAACGAGCTGTTGTATAAGTAATTTTATATTGTATCTTGTAATAGTACAAAGTCAGTGCAGTACAGATGCAGTGCAGTACAGCCAAGTCATTGCAAAATACATAGCAATGCCATTTACAAGGCCATGTCACTGATTATGTCTACCAGTGTGTATTTAAGCAATAGACATCTATAGAAGCTTCTTAATAGTATGGATTTTCCATGGGACCCCTGGTATGTGTCCCTTCTTTCTGACGAGCTATACTGGCCTCTTTCAAAAGGACAATACACCACCAAATGTCTAGAGACGCCAAATTATGCTTAGAGGAACACTTTTGAGGTTTTGCCATTTCCACCTAAGTCAACAGCTCTCAACTTTATCGAACACATCTGGGAAGTCATGTAACGTGCTGGGGAACACAGAAATCCTACATCTTGGAATACATCAGAATTGTAGACGGTTCTGCAGGAAGCATGGTGTTCATTGTCTACAGAGTAATTCCACGAGCTCGTGAAATCCATGCCCTATCATATTTTTGCAGTCCTACTTTTTTGTCGGAGACCTAGTACGTATTAGACTGCTGTACCAGTTTTTCTGGCAATTCACTGTATTATAACTTCATGTGTATTTTATTTTACATGTTTATTAGATGCGATACTGTCCATGGAGTTTTGGACAAACAGTCATATCTGGCCCTCGAAATTTACCTCCAGCAAAAAAGCGTCTTTGCTCTGGAAATAAAACGCTTCTGAGCAGAATTTTCCAGGTCAGTAAAAAAAAAAACAAAAAAAAAAAAACAGAGAATGAACTCTGAAGGGAACAGAAAGAATGAACACTGAAGGTAAAGCCATGCACATCAAATTCACCCTAATATGATTTTGTGTTCTGTGTCTATTCAAGTCAGCCCTGATTTGGTTTCCAACACTAATCGCATCAGTCAACAGATTTGCATAGCTCCTTTTCTTCTTGCCCCCCCCCCTCATCTCCACCCCCACCCCACTTCCTTCTTTCCTTATTGGAATTTGTATCAGGCATCGTGACACAAATCCCCCTTGATAAATTAAAAATGATTGATTCTGAGTCAAAGATGAAAACAGCACCGAGGGGGGAAAAAACAGGAATCCTTTTTTTTTTTTTTTTTTTGCATGTTGCAGCTGTGTGTAAAAACGACGTCCACGTTCATTTCAGCGAAAGTGGAGGCTTGTAATCACCTCCGAGGCATAATGCAGTCAGCCTGGGGCACTTCTACGCCTCTGTCAATTAGTATTAACTTGTTGCAGTTGTGACACTGATAATCCAAAAAATATGACTTTTACAGATGTGTAAGATAAAGAAACGTCTTGCACAGTCAGGGCGTCAGTCAGGGCTGTGGGCTAGTTTCATTATTTGGAGATAAACATAATGGAACCTTTTTATAGAGATCGATGACACGGTTCCGGTCGGTTTAGCAGGTTAATCCTGCAAGCGATGCTGCGATGGAGTTCGCAACATCATTTAGAACCAGATTAGAAACAGATTAATGACATCAACCTGTTAAACTACATGCAAACTTTTAGTGCCAGACACACACACACACACACACACACACAGGGCAACATCCGGAGACAAGGTCTGAATACAAATACACAGCAGTCTGTTCTGCTCACCATAATAATGTAATATAAAATGTAGCATATAATATATAGGAGGTGGAGGACATAGCCATCGTCTGGAAGTCCTGCCCCCTTTCTCTGTCTCATGCAGTCTCAACAACATTCAAATTGTGCTTTCAGTCCCTGTAAAAATAAATGTTTTGCGTTTATAAATATGGAATAAAATCCATAATTGTATGTTCAACATAGCCAATATTAGAAGAGGATATCGATAATATCCACTGCCTATGTTTATACCTAATGCTACTGATTTTTTTTTCACCTTTTATTCTGTTTTTTTTTTCTCTGCAAGAGAGTTTGCCTGAAAAAAAAGTACCTAAAAAGGTCCTCAGTGTGAATTTTCAGCCAGGTGGACATTAGTCTTAATGACTGTATTGAAAATGCGCTGTTACGATCGCCACTGCCTATCAGTAGTTCCTGACCCTACACTTGATTACACTGAAGTACAGAAAAAATGGTGTCGGCTCCATAGTGGTATGAGCTTTGTTTAGCTGTCATTCCATGGTATGTTCCAAGCTTTATGTGTGCCTCCTTTCTGACATAACCTGCACTTATTCTGATGGGTTTGGCCTCTTCAAGTAGAACAATGTGCCACCACATGCGTCTAGAGACGCCAAATTATGGTTATAGGCACACTCATCTGAGTTTGGGGTTTTGCCATTCATAACTAATTTCAACGTAATCAAACACATCTTGAGACACGGTGGTGT
Source organism: Duopalatinus emarginatus (assembly GCA_028565595.1). Classification (NCBI taxonomy): domain Eukaryota; kingdom Metazoa; phylum Chordata; class Actinopteri; order Siluriformes; family Pimelodidae; genus Duopalatinus; species Duopalatinus emarginatus. The sequence goes on along the minus strand of JAOVVF010000001.1, from coordinate 26,051,128 downwards.
AGTGGTTAGCACTGTTGCCTCACAGCAAGGCAATCTGGGTTCGATGCCTGGCCTGTTCTGTGTGGAGTTTGCATGTTCTCCCTGTGCTTGAGTGGGTTTCCTCCCACAATCCAAATAACATGTATATTAGGTTTGATTTGATTGCCTGTGAGTGTGTGTTGGCCATGAAATGGATTGGCAACCTGTCCATGGTGTACCCTGCCTTCGCCTAGGATGTTGGGATTGGCACATTGTAGTGGAGAAGAAGAAGAAGAAGCAGAGCGCTGTGGACCACAGAAATCCTATACCATGGACCAACAGAACTGTAGACCATTCTGCAGAAAATATGGTGCTTATTAGTGACAGAATAGTTCCTTAAGGTTGTCAAGTCCATGCCCCATGGGGGGATCTACCACGTATTAGACTGGTGTACCAGTTTTTCTGTGTATTTAGCATACAAGTTTGGGTACTCATCTCATCGAAATCCTGATCTGAATGATGCTCAGTCTTGATGATGCTATTTAATAGCATTTTATTCAAACAGCAAAAAAAAATAGTGCTGTTCATAATTTGCATATTTGTTTATATTCATAAACCAATAGCATGTGAAAGTCTAGCCCGACGTTTTAAGAATATTGGTGTGAGTCAGCATGTGTTTCATCTTTATTTGTGATAAACATAATAAGTCCGCTTAAATGAATAAGATATTTATGCGTGCTGGATCAAATGATGAGAACAAGCGTCTGGTGTAAGAACTTGATCTCCAGTTTCTAAGCAACGTAAATCAACAACAAAGTTTTTTTGGATTTTTGGGGTTTTTTTTCAAACTTGCTCATATACGAGTGTTTCCGTGCGTGTGTGTGTGTGTGTGAGAGAGAGAGAGAGAGAGAGAAACGAGAGACATAAAGGAAGGCACATCAAACTCAGTCAAATCATTGTGCATCTACAAACAAGCTCTGGTTCCGGCTACACTCCCCTGCAGCACACTGTATAATCATTGTTATTAGCATGTATGTACAAAGTAAAGCCCAGGTTTCCCTCTGCTCCTAATGCAGAAACACACACACACACACACACACACACACACACACACACTCGCACAACTCCAATTAGGCAGGAGTGTTGTGTAGCGTCAGTGTCGGGGGATTCGGCTTTCTTCTGCGCTGTCAGGTCCCATCAGAAAGGCGGCTCATTAGTGTCAGGTTCAGCACTGCCACTGCCTCTCTCTCTCTCTCTCTCTCTCTCTACACACACACACACACTCTCTTTCTCTCTCTCACTTTCACACACCCTCTTCTTCCTACTCTCTCTCTCTCTCTCTTTCTCATCTATCTATCGCTCAGTGCATCCCTTTTCAAACAAACAATTTCAAACGATTCCTGCTCCGGCTCTATCTCCCTCCCTCCGTCTCCTCCTCTCTTCTCTTCATCACGCCTCATCATATCGCTGTCACTTTTCCGTCGTGTCTTTCATGACACTGAACACTATCTGTCCCATCTATATAAATCATTCAATAAAAGAATGATAAGAGAACATGCCATACGTTGTGTTAAAAAGTGCGTAAACATTTAGGTTCGGATCGAAGGTTAGATACCGACACGCGTCTTTTATAATGTTGAATCTAATTTGTTGATTGATTGTCTAGCAGCCCCATATGTGTTTGTTTCTATGGTAATGGCTTATCTACAGGGACTTAATCTAAGACAATTAATAAATGGAATAAAAACTTTATTTACTTTATTTAATTTAAGTAAAATGTGTAATTATTTATATGGTGATGTTCTCAGTAAGGAGACCTTTTTTTTTTGCAGAAGGAAGGAGTCTCCAGTGTCAGTGATTTGTCAAGGTCTGGGAAATTTCAGCATGGAATCTTCAGGAGACATTTCTTATTTCTGGTTTTTTTTTCTTTATAAGAAGACATTAATTTATGTCTTATGTGGGTTATAATCATTGGGGGTCTCACAAGGTAACTTTTGGGGTAACATGAAGTCATAACATTTAGGGGTCTTATGGGGATCATTACTTTTAGGGGTCTAATGGGGTCATAACTTATGGGGTCTTATGGGGGTCATAACATTTGGGGGGACTCATGGGGTCATAACATTTGAAGAGAACATAAAGTCATAACATTTAGGGGTCTTATAGGGATCACTACTTTTAGGGGTTTAATGGGATCGTAACTTTTGGGGGTCTTATGGGGGTAATAAACATTTGAGGGTCTTACAGTGTCATAATTAATGAGTTATTATTAACGGGGTCTTATGGGGTCATAATTTATGAAGGTCTTATTGGGTCATAAGTTTTTGAGGTCTCCTGAGAGTCATAACCATTTGGAGGTCTTATAGGGTCATAATTTATGGAGAACTTATGGGGTCATAACTCAGGAAGGTCTTATGGGGTCATAATTTATGGGGTCTTATAGGGTCATAACTTATGAAGGTCTTATTGGGTCATAACTTTTTGGGGTCTAATGGGGTCATAACTTATCAGGGTCTTTTATGCAGGTCATAACTTCTTTTATGCAGGTCTTATGAGATCATAACATATTGGTGTCCATTTGGGGCTGTAATGGGGGTTATAACCACTTGGGGATCTTATGACGGTAGTTACTTATGTGGTTTCATAAGGTCATTACCTATAACATACACACGTTATTATTATTTTAATATTATTACATTATATTAAACTAGTCACTGCTATATTGTTAACATAATTACAAATTTACCAACATTATTAGCAATGACTTTAACCCTCATGTACGAGGTCAGAGCTTTAAAATCGACCGTGTCATGCCGTCATAAAGTTTTAGGTCTCGGTTTAGATTGAAAACTAATCAAAAGTGTGAATTGTCAGGAGTCAGTGTGTATCAGGGGGTGTATTTATTCACACCGGCGTCTGAAGCAGCAGCAGTAGAAGGAGACTGGCAGCATGCGCACAGGGAAAACAGCGCTAATGGTCTCAAAGTGTCAGCAGGTTCTCACTCCATCATACACTCTCACACACACACACACACACACACACACAAACACACACATGCAACTGTGGAAAAAAAATCAGGGAACCTGACACACAATGAAGCCCACAATCGGTGCAGTTATTAGAGATATTTACAGGTCACATCAGTAGCACTGACAACATGGAGTCGAGCGTATAGTCATCATTAAGGCCATCCTGTTTTTCATCTTCTTTTAGTTTCAGTGTTTCTACATATAACAGCAAAACACATTATTTTAATTCCATATTTATTTATTTGTTTGTTTATGACGCCACAGAAGCACGTATAAAATGGTAGAAATGTCTCACATAATAGATACGTCTCACGTTAGAAACGTCTCTCACAGTAAAAATGTCTCACATGGTAGAAACGTCTCACGTGATAGAGATGTTGTACATGGCAAAAACGTCTCGCGTGGTAGAAACGTCTCACATGATCGAAACGTCTCGCATGGTAGAAACGTCTCACATGATCGAAACGTCTCGCATGACAGAAACATCTCACATGAACGAAACGTCTCGCATGGTAGAAACGTCTCACATGATCGAAACGTCTCGCATGGTAGAAACATCTTACATGATCGAAACGTCTCGCATGGTAGTTCCAACCGTCTCACGTGGCAAAAATGCCTTGCATGATAGAAACGTCTCACATAACGAAAACGTCTCACACCATGGAAACATCCCACACGGTAGAAACATCTCACATGGCAAAAACATTTCAGCTGGTAGAAATGTCTCACATGGTAGACAAGTCTCACATGGTGAAACGTGACACGTTAGAAACGTCTCATACGTTAGGAACGTCTGACATGACAGAAACGTCTCACGTCTCTCATGGCAAAGTTGGAAATGGAAGTTCTTTGAAGCAGTCCAAGATGAAAAGACCTACTGTTGTGTATCATTTGTCTCATCTCCCAATCAGACGAGTGCAGATATATTTCTCTTTAACTTCCTCCTCAGTTCAGCCTCTCTCTAATTACTGCCTTTAATTAAAGGAAAGAAGCTGTGAGATCTGCAGTGGAAGTGAAATGATGTGACTCTGCAGACCAGCAAGGACACTGTAACCTCTCACCGCTCAAAGCTTACTAACCTCTCCTCTGTCAACATCCCTCCTTCATTCACTCCTACATTCTGTCGTTCTTTTTTTTAATAATTTAATTAATCTTTTCTATTGCTCATCTGCATTCTTTTTCTTTCTTTTTTAGTTCTCTTTAGCGCCTCCTTCCATTTTCTGTCTTTTCTTTCTTGTTCTTTTTCTTTCTTTCTTTCTTTCTTTCTTTCTTTCTTTCTTTCTTTCTTTCTTTCTTTCTTTCTCTGCAACAAGTCTCCCTATGTATCTCTCTCTCTCTCTCTCTCTCTCTCTCTCTCTCTCTCTCCTCTACATTCACTACCAAAAACATGCTAATTAGCCACAGTGGTTTGTCCGAATTTCATTATGTGCATTTGCATTTTAATTAACCGTCTCATTCATGTGCTGTCAGATTTACAGTAAACACAAACACATGAAAGGAAACAGCAGTAAAAAAATAAATAAAATAGTGACGAAGAATCTGGGACTTTCTCCTGCCATCTGTACATGAAAGCGTGTGTTGATGTGTTTTACACTGGAACGTTCATGAGACAAGTTAAAGACTTGTTAAGACAAGCGAAAGATGAGTTAAAAACAAGTTAATGATACGTTAAAGATAAATTAATGACAAGTTAAAAATGATTTAAATATAAGGTGAAGACGAGTTACGGACAAATTAATGACAAGTTAAAGTTGAGTTAATCAGGACTTAATAACAGGTTAAAGACAAGTTAATGACAATTAAAGATGAGTTACAGACAAGTTACAGACGAATTAATGACAAGTTAAGGATACATTACAGACAAGTTGTGAAAGTGAAATATTTACCTAGCGTGCTTGCACACAGAGGAATGTAACCTCCACATTTAACTCATCCGTGGACACACACCAGTGAACATACTTGGGGCAGCCCCAAACCACGTCGCCTGGGGAGCAGTTGGGGGAGTTAGGTGCCTTGTTCAATCGTGTCTCGCCATGTGTGGGGATCGAACCCAGGACCTTCCTGGTGGTTGGTGTGGTACAGTGGTAACATCACTGGGTTCCCATGTGAGAGACCTGGATTCGATTCCCGATCTGGGCAGCCAGTCTGTGCTACACCAATAAGGGTCCTTGGGCAAGACTCCTAACGCTACGTTGGCCTCCTGTAATACCAGTAACCTTGTAAGCTGCTCTGCATAAAAGCGTCTGCCAAATGCCGTAAATGTAAATGGTCATTAGACCAGTTTCCTAACCACTAGGCCGTAGCTGAGTTAAAGACTTAACTAAGTTACTATTTTTTTTATGAGTTAAAGAACAGTTACCGATAAGTGAATGATGAGTTACCATTGAATTAATGATGAATCAATGACAGGTTTCGTACTGTATCATGAACTAATTTATACATTAGATATAAATGTACCTGCTTGTACATGAACACACTTCGAGCGCTAACCTGAAAAAGTAGCAGTAATTGGAAAGCACCATTCACCATTCAAAGCAAGCCATTTTTCATTCTTTCTACACCATTATACCATAATACTCACCTCCATTCTCTGCACCACACATTTTATGTCATTTGTAGCCACTTAATGATGACATTTCTGTCAAGGAAATGTAATAAATCGAATGCATGACCGGCAGCTTAAATTGTACCAAGTAAGGTTTCGTTCCCTGCTTTTCTTTTTTTCCCAATAAATAAATACTAGTAAAAGTAGTGTAATATAATAGTGGAGTACATTTCATTGTCATCTATAAAAGCTGAAGATGAGTGAAGTGAAATTACCCACTATGTGCTACAAGAATCCATTATAAATAAGAAAAGCCTTGATTTTTTAAAGTAATGGATCTACATGTACACCCACCTTCCACTAATAAACCAGGCCTGCATTTGCATACTGGAACATGATTGGCTCTTATATTTTATGATGAAATAACACAGATTGTTATGTGCAGCCAAACCCACATACATTACATTTTACTTTATAGTTTATGCACTTTTTACTTTTGAAGTAATAAAAAATATAAATTAGAGGTGACTTTCTGCATCATGCACCATATAGCATCAACATACCAAAACAAGGAAAAAAAACAATAACTGGCAACCTTAAAAAGAAATAAGATGTCAATTAAATGTATTTTAATTAAGTACATCAATTGTGTCAAGCAAATACATTTTAGCAATAAATACAGGAAAATACAAATTACAATCTGCATACTGTATATTATTTCTAATAAGGTATAACACATTTATGATTAATTATGACTTGGGTCATATAATCCCATCCCAATCATACACTGAGAAATAACTTTATTCAAGATATTTTTACTTTTTGTGCAGTATGATGCCGTTTATAATGCCACTGATAATAAAAATCACAATACCGCTAATGCTAAATGTGTTAAACATTGATTCTGCAGAGAAACAGATCAGCTCAGACTCCCTGTAGAAATCTACTGCAATGCTTTTGACACTCAGTGTAAAATCATGTTACCCTATCGATCAAATCACAGTTAGAAGTCTACAAAGAGAAGACAGAAATGTCTGCTAAAATGTCGAATTTTGGGAAGATTTTGTGAATATGTGTGGGAATACGACTCTACAGGAACAATCAGGATGTTTGGCAAGTGTGAGATCCACAGCTACAGGCAGCCCTCCAGATTACCCATAATGCAGCACTCAGCATGCATCTTGACTTATCAGAGACTGCCGTGTTGCGGTGCTCATTAAAACCTGCTTTTTAGCCTGAGCTTGTGTGGCTCTTTTTTAACAAGCAAGGCTCTGTAAGCTACAGACAGACCGAACGTGTGTGACTGAGGGAAAAAAAGAAATTGCAAACGAGAGAAGAAAGATTCTCATTTAGCTTCGACGTCTCAGACATGATGATTTGTTTTAATGTGCTTTAAAATACTTCTCTCTCATGTAGGGCTTAAAGTCCTACACGGTGGGGGCAGGTTGATCTCTTCATTATTTATCAAAACAATGCACCCATTCAACACTGCACAGGGTGTAAATAACTGGGTTTACACGTGATAATATATACGCACTATAAATATATACCAATAAAACAACCTGACAAAATTGCTCTGACCCATCAACATTTACATTTACAGCATTTGGCAGATGCTCTTATCCAGAGCGACTTACAAGGTAACTGGTATTACAGGAGGCCAACATTGTGTTAGGAGTCTTGCCCAAGGACCCTTATTGGTGTAGCACAGATTGGCTGCCCAGACTGGGAATC
>JAOVVF010000001.1:25985639-26009008 GCA_028565595.1 Duopalatinus emarginatus | reverse complement strand
CTGTACTGAACCGTAGGGGGGTCTGTACAAACTTCTGGAGTCTGTACTGAACCGTAGGGGGGTCTGTACAAAGTTCTGGAGTCTGTACTGGACCGTAGGGGTGTCTGTACAAACTTCTGGAGTCTGTACTGAACCGTAGGGGGGTCTGTACAAACTTCTGGAGTCTGTACTGAACCGTAGGGGGGTCTGTACAAACTTCTGGAGTCTGTACTGGACCGTAAGAGTGTCTGTACAAACTTCTGGAGTCTGTACTGAACCGTAGGGGGGGTCTGTACAAACTTCTGAAGTCTGTACTGAACCGTAGGGGGGTCTGTACAAACTTCTGGAGTCTGTAATGAACCGTAGGGGTGTCTGTACAAACTTCTGGAGTCTGTACTGAACCGTAGGGGTGTCTGTACAAAGTTCTGGAGTCTGTACTAGACTGTAAGGGAATCCGTACAAACCTCTGGAGTCTGTACTGAAACGTAGGAAAGTCTGTACAAACCTCTGGAGTCTGTACTGGACCATAGGGGGGTCTGTACAAACCTCAGGAGTCTGTACTGGACCGTAGGGGGGTCTGTACAAACCTCTGGAGTCTGTACTGGACCCTAGCGGGGTCTGTACAAACCTCTGGAGTCTGTACTGGACCATAGGGAAGCCTGTACAAAGTTCTGGGGTCTGTATAAAACCAGGACATAGCAAATACTAAAAACAATTGAAATTCATGCAAATATGAATTATATCATCTACTGGTGATATCATCCGTAATAAAAAATGCTGTGTTTAATTAGAAAAGAATAATGCCAGTAATCCTCACAGACTTCAAATCCTACTGACTGTACACTTAAGTGCCAGAAAAACTGCATGGGCTCCACAAGCTTGCGGAAATATTCTGTAGGCAATAAACACCAGACCTCCTGCAGAACGGTCCTAAATTCTGTTGTATTAGGATTTCTGTGTTCCACAGTGCATTGCATGGCATCCCAGATGTGTTCGTAAGGTGTGAATGACAAAATCATAATTTGGCGTCTCTACCCACGTGTGGCGATGCCTGTTCGGAAGACGCCAAACCCATCAGAACAAATGCAGACATGTAACTACTCAGAAAGGAGGCACACACATAGTGTTCACCTGTCAGAGACGTTTGTAGATGTACCAGGGGTCCCACAGAATCTCAGCTAAACAAACCCCATACCATTCATTTATGTATTTTGATTGTGAGAGTTAGCTACTCTTTTGACCACTGTGCAATGGGATTAACCCATCTGTGCTGTGAAACTCACACGTACACACTAGTGAACACACACCAGGGGGCAGTGAGCACATGTGCCTAGAGTGGTGGTCAGTCCCTATCCGCAGCAGCCTTGGAGCAGTTGGTTAGGGTAGGTTAGTGGTTAGTTAGATGCCCTGCTCAAGGGCACTTCAGTCAGGTTTTGTCAGATGTCGGGTGTAAACATGGGACCTTCTGGGCTCAAGGCAGGTTCCTTAACCACAAGCCTACGTCTGCCCCTGTGTATTTTTTTGTCCTGGCATTTCAGGGTGTCTTTTGCGTAAGTGAGTGAGTAATAATGCTGCACTGATTGCATGTGTGATATGATGAAACCATTTTGTCTTCAGTGATTGATACTAATAAATCACACACATTATGTCAGTAGATGTGAAACGCCAGCATTTTGTTGCCAGTTGATTTCCGGGGGTGTTTGAAAAAGTCTTATTGAGAGTAATAAACACTTTTGCTGTACGAAGCTGCAGTGGAAACATGGTAAAGTATCTAATGTTGCACCGGGGCACAGTGATGAACACTATAATAAGCATGATGCACCTTGTGGTGACTCACCTCTATAAAAAAGAATGAGAACGCTGAGGAAACCTACACACACACACACACACACACACACACACGCACACACACACACAAACACAAGCCATCTTCGCTGAAATGGCTTGGCCCGTGTTGTGTAACAGGGTCCGTCCCCTGACGTCAGCCAGAGAGCTCTGCAGTCCCCGAGGAGAGAGAGAAAGAGAGACAGAGAGACAGAGAGAGAGAGAGAGAATGAGAAAATGAGACAGACAGACAGACAGACAGATAGATAGATAGATAGATAGATAGATACAGGGAAAGAGGGACAGGGGGACAGAGGGACAGAAGGAGATGACAGACAGACAGGCTGGCAGACAAACAGAGAGTAGAGGGGAGGGGGAGAGGGAAGGGAGAGAGAGAGAAAGAAAGAGAGAGAGAGAGAAAGACAGACAGACAGAGGGTGAGAGGAAGAGGAAAAGGGAGGAAAAGAGAAACAGAGAAAGAAAGAGAGAGAGAGAGAGAGAGAGAGAGAGAGAGAGAGACAGACAGACAGACGGACAGAGAGGGGAGGAACAGGAAGGGGAAGGGGAAGAGAGAGCGAGAGATAGAGAAAGAGAGAGACATGGTGGAGGTGGAGCTGATGCAAGTCTTAGGCAAACCCTGGGATTCCCCAATCATCAGTGTTATTTGGGGTTCAGACACTGAGCCATAAGCAAGCGCACGCACACGCGCACACACACACACACACACACACCCCTCTTCACTGCATACTGGGACTGCAGTCTTAATGAGATTCACCCACTGCAGAGTCTTATGCAACCAACCTGGACCACACTCACTCTCTCTCACACACACACACACACACACACACACACTAACTCACACCCTCTGATGTGCACCTGACACTGACATATACTCCCACACCCAACACATACACACCCACACACAAAGAGCAAACAATTAAAATATAACATCTAGAACATTTTTATATTCCAGATGATGAATTCACTGTTTGTAATGTAGATGAAGAGCTTGATGAAAAGCGTCTCATGAGGAGCCGGACGACTGAATTCAGCTGATCAAAGCAATAAAAGCAGAGGGGGAAAAAATGTCAACGGCTATTAGGATTGGGTTTCTGAGAATCCAAATTGCTGTAACATTAATTATAGTCCATGTCTGTGTATATGACACACACATAAAGAGATATGGATTAGATCAGGATTAGATCAGGATCAATAAATCATGTTATATCCTGCACCATATGATCATCTACTCACTGATCAGCAGCACTGACATGTGATTATTCTACAAATAATGACACACTCTAATATGCAACACGGTCGTTAGAACTATAGTATGTGACTATCCTGATAAACCTCCAGCTAATTCAAAACCATACAAAACACGCACTGTCATATGAAACGCTCCGAATCGTTTAATATTCAGCAACCGAGAGCAAACATGCACGTCAATATTGATTTATTTGATTCAACATAATTATCAGCACTGATATAATGAGTGCTGCGTTCGTTGTTTGTTTGTCCATTAGACTGTTTTAATTGCTCCGGATAATGAAGGAACTCATTAAAGGGATATAATATGCACACTACAGATTTAGCTCAGTATTAGTCATCACTCGTAAACCTGCCTATCTCCGTGCAAAGACGCGGTAGGTTGGTGAAGAGCAGCACTCGGTGGTAGGGCAGAGCATTGCAGGAATGGACATACAAAATTATTCAGGCTTTAAGCCTGGACAAAAGTATTCATACACCTACACGTTACACCTATAGGATCTGTTATGATGTCTCATTCTAAATCCATAGGTATTAATATAGACCTGGTCTTCTATTTGCTTCTATAACACTGGACGAGACGCTCTCAATCTCCGTCCCAGTTCATCCCAAACGTGTTCGATGGGGTTAAAGTCTTTTCACACCAAACAAACCCGACCATGCTTTTACAGACGTTGCTTCATGCATTTGGGGTAGTCATGGTGGAACAGAAAAGGGCCTTCCTCAAAGTCTTCCCACAAATTTACAAGCATACAACTGTCCAAAACATCTTGCAAAGATGAAACACTGAAGTTTTTCTTCACTAGAATTAGACCAAGCCCTGAAAAACAGCATTCTTTCTCATCCACCAAACTTTACAGTATGTAGAATGTAATCAGGCAGGTAACGTTCTCCTAGCATTCATCAAGCCCAGACTTGTCCATCAGACAACTAAAAAAAAAAAAAATGATACCATGGGATATGGGAGCAGAAGGCCAACCTGAGTGCCTCAGTAAACACCATGACACTTGACACAGCACCTCCTCTGGGCTCCTGAGGTTGCTAACTGGAACCCTAGAGGACTGGCAAACATGTGTCCGGTGAGTCACAGTACCAATTATTTTGAGCTGATGGTAGAGTTTGTGTGTGGTGCAGATCCCATGAAGCCCAGTTGTTAACAAGATACTGTGCAGGTTGTTCTCAGGGCCTGGGTTGGGCCCACTGATCTGCCTGAATACGTTTCACTGTTTAATGGCCACTGGCAGCCGTTCTTGGACTTCCACAACGTTGGGATATTCTAGGAGGATAATGCACCATGCCATCGAGTCCCACTTGTTTAGAGCGTCCTGGAAAGTCCTGGCGAACGGTGTGGCCTGAACAATCACTCAACATGAGCGCAATCATTTATGGGATGTGGTGGATTGGTCCAATTCCACTCAAGATCCTGAATTTACAAATACTGTGGTTGTGGTTGGCATCCAGACAGAATGGCTCAACATCTCTCCAAACCTCTTCCATTAACTTGGGCAACTTGCCGAGTTGCTGCACTTCGTTGAGCTAGAGGGGATCCTACACATAACTAGTTCCTGTCCTATGACGTTTGGCACATCTGTTATGCGAGTTGTGAGAAACTGTGAGTGAATATTTATAGTCTAGATGTATGTGACCTTTTAGCCTCAACTCTCGTTTTTACTAAGGATATAAAACCACACCATTCACCGATCTCACAGAAGTAATTAATGTAAATCTTTTTTTATACATTTAGCAAATTTGGACTCAAAGTCAACTCAAAATTTCATTACAAAATTAATCTCGGATATCGCTGAAGCTCAGATATTAAAGATCAACATGCAATTCATTAATGATGGATTTTTCCTTGAACTACTGTATAAGGATACACACAGGTTCTCACAGCTCTTTCAGTAAAAAAATCCAAAGCAGCTAAGAAAGAAAGAATACACATGAATGCTTTAATCGTCTTTTATTTCAGTACACAGCAGCAATTCTTCCACATCACCATTTCCGTCTCATTTTTATTACAGTGGAGTATTGACGATTGGCACAAACAATATATTAGTGATGAATATTGTCTTACTATTTAAAGTCCTATACGCAAGAATACTGATGGCGATGCAGAAAATATCCCCTAAAGAACAAAAAAAAAAAAAAAAAAAAGATATCTGAATTCAAATTTAATTTAGCATACGATAAATACTATCTTTACTCTCTCAAAAGCCAAAATTTAAAATGAAAGAGAAAAAAGTGACCGGATGCAGAATAAAGGTATCGTTTCTTTAACACAGACTTTCGTTGAGGGAAAGAAAATACAAAGAAGCCAAGTGTTAGATGACACTTTCTCAAAAATAACATTTCTTTATGTACCGTATAGAGGCTAAAGAAAAGAAATAAGAATGGATGCAAATTAAAAACAGTCAATCGATATTTACAATACACACAAGGCTCTTTTTATACCTCTCCTATTATAAAAGCGAGAAATAATGAGAGATAAAAACAGAGGGAGAAAAGAAAACCATTAAAGAGAGGACAGCAAGCAAGCTCATTCTGTACAGTCTTGAGTATTCTCATATTTACATTTATATGTTTCAGTAGTGTCCAGCTGAGGCCTTGAATACTTAACTGCCCTTAGATGTGTATAATAATTTACATTAAATATATTTTTTTTTACAGCCACATTAAAAGTAATACACACCGGATTGCCAGAAAAACTTGTACAGATGAGCCTACTAAAAATACCTAGACTGCTGGTGGCTCCATAATGGTATAGGGTTTGTTTAGCTGGCATTCTATGTTCCCTTGTACGTCTACAAACATTTCCGACAGGTGAACACTATGTGTGCCTCCTTTTTGACAAGTCACACTTATTAGTGTCCTGCATTCATTCTGATTACATTTTTCGTCTTCCAACAGCACAATTCGCCGCCACACACGTCTAGAAACCAAACCAAATTATGGTTAAAGGAACACTTCTCTAACGGAGTTTATGGAGTCCATCTACCAAGTATTAGACTGGTGTATCAGTTTTTCTGGCACTTTAGTGTAAATTCCAGTACAGATTTAAATTAAATGTACGCCAGCTATTCAGTATGTACAATATTAACTTGGCAATTAGTTGATTAGTATTTTTATTCCTGGAAATCCTTTCAGGTAGACGATAGCTGACATTAATCCGTTTTAGCTTTGGATTGAACCCAAACTGAGTTAATAAAAGGTAACAAAGGGTTAAAAATGAACTTTTAAAGCCGAATGTGTTTCAGTTAGATTTTTCAGTGGAACTTTGGCGCCAGCTGTTGGCTGTCTGTAGAAACTGCACAGCTCTCGCCTCGAAACCTAATCGATCCTGACATCACAGCTGGAGGCTGATATAACACGACCGATCCTGAAATCAGTATCCACGCCGTCTGCTGAGAGGCAAAACAGATCCTCGTCTACATTTAGGCATGAGCTCTGGAGACGACTTGACAGAATCCTGCCTGTGGCGAATTTAGGTGCCATTTAAAATACAGGCAATGAGACTCACTGTCACGAGGCTGTACTGCGCTAAAGATCAGCAGACAGAAATGGATCACTTTTACTCATTAGAGTAAAAAAAAAAAAAGGGGGGGGGGGGGTGAATTTGGGTATATACAAGACTATTAGGGAGGAAAATAATAATGCTTTGGTTGTTCATCATGGCCCAGTTTAACCATAATGAGCAGGTTAGAGCAACTCGGGCTCCAGCTGATTGGATCTGCAGTGCTGTTTCTATCAATTCCAATACATCGCAAAAAAAAACTCCACGCAAAAGATGGCATGCTGTAAACTTTCTTACATCAGATTAAATATTTCCACAGAACTCAATTCTACAGAGAACTGAGCCGTGTCCTGTCAAGTTTCAATTCACACTTCAATTAGAAGAACTTAAAAAAAACTAAAAGGCCATATGTCAATATGTAAACACATACTGTTATCAGCCAATCAAATGCCCCACGGTATTCACCTGCAGCCATGAGATACAGGCTAAGCATCATCTGAGGAGTAGGACGTCAGTAGTAGTGAACGAAATAATCAGACATGACACTGATATCAGGACAACTCATACCATGATATCAGGAGTGTATCCAATCACGTTGAAACGTCTAATCATGACTTAAATACAGGTTATACGTGCCTCCGAGTATTTGTACATCTGTCTTCCATGTTTGTCTTTGCGCGTCTGTTTGTCAATCTGCGTTTGTCCTTGTCTCCGTGTACCTCTGCCTGTCTCTGTTTGTGTTCTCACCAGTGAATGTCTTGTTCTGTCTGACTCTGTCCATGTCCATGTGTCTCTCTGTCACTGCCTAGGAGTGTCTCCGTCATTGTATCCGTGTCTCTGTCTCTGTATCACGGTCTGTTTCCACGTGTCTCTCCAGCACTGTCTCTCTGTCTGCTTTTGTCTTTGTCACTGTATCTCTGTCTGTGTCTATGTATGTCTCAGTCATTGTATCACCATCTGTGTCTCCGTTTGTCTGTGTGCTTCTGGCTGTCTCCATCTGACAATTTCTCTGTTCTTTGTTTGAATCCATCCGTCTGCCCGTCCGTCCGTCCGTGTGTCCTTTTGTTTCCCTATGTCTGTATGTGTACGACTCGCATGTTTTATATATCGTCATACAGCTGTTTCGCTTGTTTTTCATTTGTCCAACTAACCTTGGCAAAATTAAAGACGAAGATATATCATGACACGTGAAAACCTTAAATACCGTCATAAAGTATGCACCTATTCAATTGCTATACATGCACTGAGCATAAGGATCAGATCTGACGCTGGCTTGAATCTGGGGATAGATACTGGAACAGATTTACTTTCTGATCTGAGCCGTAATATATTTGATGACATGGATAAATCTGCAACAGAAGCTTAGAGGAAATTGAATAGGACAAACAAGGATGTAAGGACCTTCCTAATGAGCTTGGCATCAGATATTTGCTAATACTGATATTGGAAAAACATGTGAATGTGACATATTGTTGTCATACCTGTGCCTGCCTATTACAAGCCTCCATGTTTTAATCGTACACCATAAACCCAATGAGGTGGCTAT
Organism: Duopalatinus emarginatus; assembly: GCA_028565595.1. Lineage (NCBI taxonomy): Eukaryota > Metazoa > Chordata > Actinopteri > Siluriformes > Pimelodidae > Duopalatinus > Duopalatinus emarginatus. The sequence goes on along the minus strand of JAOVVF010000001.1, from coordinate 26,000,879 downwards.
TGTGTTAACTGTAATGAACTGTGCAGTTTGGTGAGAACACAGATATGAAGTGAAGCCTGACTCATAGCAACAGCTCCAATAAAAACCCTTGTTAAAAGCAAGAGCTTTTGGAGAAACTGAATCGCAGCCTAAGTGTAAATCATTCAGATCCGATAGTGATTAATGTTCTGTGGTACGGAGTGAAGACAGAGCTGTGCTCGCAGCCCTGAAATCCACCACTTTCCACCTTCATTATGCTTGCATGTGAGAGCCTCCGGAAGCTAAGCCAAAAAACTGTGAGACCATCCTTCCATCTTTCTCACTATTGTGTTTTTTTCCAGCCTTCAAGTCCCGTGCGATATGTCCTACATGCTTAAAAAAGAAACAGTGACAGGAAGACACGGTGTCCTGAAACGCAAGGGAGCTGTGAGGAAGTGGATGAAGCGTGTAAGGATACTTAGAGGCACATCGCTAAGAGTTAGGCCTACAGAGGGCGTTATGGGCAGTTAAAAACCTGCACGCACACTCGCACGCACACAATACAGCATTTTTAACTGATACAGAAGCTGAAAAACTAACTACAATAAGCAACAATGACCTTACTGACTGTGGGTGAGAAAGTGTGTGTATGTGAACGTGTATGTTTATGTGCCAGTGTGTCATATCCTGTCTCTGAATGTACGAGTGTATATAGTGAGAAACATTACAAGAATTCAGCAGGTATGTGTGGGCGAGTACACGCGTGGCCTTGGCTGAGATCTCAAGGCGGCGTCTCGGCGTTATTGCTGGTCGCGGTGGTGCTCTTCTTCTTTGGCTGCTTCTTTACCGTCTTAACAGTCTGGAGGATTGCAACATTACGAAAGGAAAGGAAAAAGGAGGAGAAAAAAAAAAGAGGAGGTGTGAAAGATGGCACGCATATGCACACATCTGTAATCTTAAATGTGCAAGATTAATGCAGAGTGTGTCAGTGAAGTAGAAAAGGAGGAGAGAGAGGTAGAGAAGGAGAGGAAGAGAGAAAAAGAGAAAGTGACTGTGCTCTCCTTTAAACCCAAAGGCACTCAGCCACCTAGTCGACGGGGTAAATAGCACACAGGCTCTCCGAGAGAGAGAGACAGAGAGAGAGAGAGAGAGAGACAGAGAGAGAGAGAGAGAGAGGTGAGGTATATTGTAACAAAGAGCACAGTGCTGAAGCGGTCTGCAGTAAGTCCTCAGATTGATGACCACAAAAAACAGACTTTACCACCATATTGTATGCGTGTGTGTGTGCGTGTGTGTGTGTGTGTGTGTGTGTGTGTGTGTGTGTGTGTCTTGTTTCTGCACATGCGAGTCTGTCTGTGTCTGTCTGTCTGTGTGTCATTCTCTTTGTTCACCTGTACCTCTGTCTTAGCAGTGGGTGGTTTCTTGGCTGCTCTCATGCTGGCCGTTCGCTTGGGGATTTTCTCTGCAGCGTCCTCATCCGAGTGCTCCATCCTGCCATCTGATTGGTCTCCTTCAGACCGGGAACTGAGCTGCGATTCACTGTCGGGTATGGATGTGGCCCGTACTTTGCAGAAATATACATACACAACCCATCAGACTTCTAATAAACTGATTGAATGGAACACGTCCTAATTACATAATACATCTAGCAATGCGTTGATCAAAACTGTGCAGCGTAATGACATTGAGCCAATAAATTTGATTTAAATGAGGAGTTAGATACACTTAAATATCAGCAGTGTGCGTTCAAAATAAAGTAATATGGTAAGTAAAACAGATATAACCCATGCACTTGAAATAAGTCTTAGTAAGCCCAACAGACACTATGGCCACACCTTCTTTTACAAGGACTAACAGTTCATAGGGCCACATTTTCTTCACTACGACTGATAGGCATATAGGTGACACTTTCTTCACAAGGACTAACAAGTAATAAAGACATGCCTACTTCACAAATTTTTATAGGCACATAGGACTAACAGTTAACACCAGGCCCTAAGGTCACACCACCTTAACCAGGACTAACAGGCACTGAGGCCATAAGTCCTTCATTACAAAAGTCACGGAGGCCACACCACCTTTACAACAACTAACAGTCTCTGAGGCCACACCTCCTTTACTACAATTAACAGGCACTGAGGCCATACTTCCTTCACAGGGAATAAAAGGCAATAAATCCATGCTTACTTCACTAAGCCTTACAGGCACATAGGCTACACCACATGCACCACAACTAACAGACACTAAAGCCACACCTTCATCACTATAACTAGCAGGTTTTGAGGCCACACCTCTTTCCTTACAACTAAACAGGAACTGAGGCCACACTTTCTTGCTTACAACTAACAGTTACTGAAACCACACCACCTTCACAAGGAATAACAGGTACGGAAGCCATGCCTACTTCACTAAGCCCTACTGGCACTACAACTAACAGAAATTGAGGCCACTTCCTTTATTACAACAAACAGGTACTGAGGCCACGCCTCCTTCCTTATAACTAACAGGTACTGAAGCCACACCTCCTGCACTACAACTCAAAGGTACTGAAACCACACCAAATTCATTACAACTTACAGTCAGAGGCCACGCCTTGTTCCCTATAACTAACAGGTACTGAAGCCACACCTCCTGCACTACAACTCACAGACACTGAGGTGACACCTCCTTCAGCACAACTGACAGGTTTAGACAGACACATTACTGCATTCTTTTGTATGAATGTATGCATGAAATTTTGGGTCACAGTAACTATGAAAACTCTAGATAGATGACAAGTCACATGACTATTGCCCCAAATGAGGCTTATTATATGGTGTACACATACAAAGCTTCCCTTTGAAGTTTAGACACCGCTTTTCAATTCAGAGCCCAACAGTTTCACAAAACGACCATTCCAAATTAGTCACATTAACTACACATGAATGCAGCCTTGCCCTTTTCAGGCTGCAGAATGAACAGAATCATCAATGATCTCATTACTGTAACTATAACCCTAAAATTTAAAATCTAATAAGAGCACGATTTGTGTGAAAGGCAAAGATCACAGTTGAATCCGGGTCATAGACCTTTGAAATGAGCCAGACTTTAACAGCACAATCCTTTTTTTCTCTCAGCACAGCCAGAGCACATGACCAGCCCAACCTTTTGTCTGTCTCTTTTTTCTCTCTTTAATCACATGCTGGTCACATCAGCAGCAGTGTAAAGATGACGAGCTCGAACAATGGCTGCCTTGCTGAGTTCAACTCAGTGAATCAGCAGGTCTTACTCATGCTGAAAAACATCCTCGCGCTACACACTACACTCCGAGTAGTAGGTTTAGTAAACACTAATGCCTCAACAGCTAACTCTAAAGCTATTTGTAAATGAATAAAAAGAGAACCGGTATGTGTTTAAAGTGACTTGGCACTGTGGCATGGTTACCGGTGTCAGATGGGCTGGTTTGACCATTTTAGAAAAGGCTAATCACTTGTGCTGTGAATCTCTCTGTGTCTGGCGATTTGATCTGATTCCAATTTGTGTGTTCACAATTCGATTTAGAATCGATTTTCAACTCAGGCCTGATTTTTTTTATTCAAATTGTCTATAAATTTTGTTATAATTATGTGGTTAACCAAATGAAAAGACAATGTAAACAAATAGAACATTTATTTAAAACTATACTTTTAGGTTTCTTACTGCATCAAATCTTGCATCGAATAGAACTGTGAATAAAATTCTGTAACTTAAATGACCAGTATTAAGTTCACTTAGCTGCCTGGGTTTTTATTACAGATAAAAATCTATCAATGAAAAAAAAAACGCAAAATATATTAATTCAAAAGTAAACATAGATTTCAGTCTACCACGGTGCATTAAGCTTTAACTGAAAATAATAGTGCATGACTGCATTTTGTATAATTTTGTCTGAATGGACTCCATGTTAGCAAACTCCATCCAGACAAAGGGAGCTGGCTAACTAGTGTGCTGTACGGAAGCCTAGACGGCCTTCTTCCATGTTAGCTGAGTGGACACAATGCAATATGCAGTACGCTCGGGAGTAGGAGCGGCAAAAGATGCATTTGAAATCGATTTTGGGCATTTTTTATTGATTCAGAATCGCTAGGACTAGGACTCACATTCTTTTTTAAAACCCAATTTTTTCAGCACACCTACTAATCACCTGGGATTTTAACGCATAACCGTCTTCTAATTGTACACAAAATGGTGGGGGGGGGGAAAGTCATCCAATGAGCAGCAGTTCAGAACAGACAGATAGGTTTGAGCTGACAGGAAAGCCACAGTAACTAATAAGTGCTCTTTAAAACAGGGTGAGCAGAACATGGTATGAGCTACAACAGGAGCTGAGCACACCGAGTTCCACTCAAAGAACAGGGAGCAATGGAGGCCATGGGGCCAAAACAGCTCTGAACCATCAATCCATGGACTCCACAAGACCTCTGAAGGTGCTCTGTGGTATCTTACACCAACATGTTTGCAACAGATCCTTCTGTGGATCCTCTGTGCAATCGGTCAAGACAGGCTAACCTTCACAAAGCAGAGTGAGCCATACGTGACCATGACCCTGCTGTCAGGTCACCGGTTTTGGTAACAATTAACCACTGCTTACTGGGAACACCCCTCAAGACCTGCGGTTTTAGAGATGATCTGACATGTCAATTGGTCACTTAGATCCTTACACTTGCCCATTTTTCCTGCTTTCAATGCATCAACTTTAAATAACGTTATTCACCAAATTATACATGATGCGTGTACCTGTACATACCTGTACGTGTTTTAGCACGGGGCAGTGTAGCGGCAGTGTGAGTTTCATCATCCAGCAGCTCTTCCTCATTCTGAATGAGTGTCAGATCCTGCAGACTGAAACTGCGCAGCTTCTCCGACAACACACCCTGTCCCTGCACGACACACACTGTTACACAACTACACACTGGTGCACCTGTCAGAAGCCAGTGTGCTCTTGCTCACCTTGGTGGCTGCAGTGACGGCCGCTGTGGCTGCGATATTGAGCCCCCTCTTTCCAAAGCGCATCATGGTCTCATAGCTGCGGTCCTTAGCCTGGGTGATATACTCATCAATCTCCTACAAGACACACAGACGCATACGCATACTGAATTATGAGCAACCTGGACATGTAGGAGTAATAGATCTCATAAGATGTACAGAGCAGGACCTTTTCTTTGTTGGACAGCGTGGGGTGCACAAATTTGCGGTACAGGACGCTGGACCCCTTCGTGTACGGTGACAGCAGCCAGATGACAAAAGCAATCTTCAGCTCGAAATAAAAAGGAAACCTGAGGGAACATCAGATATGTACAGATGTATACAGAGCACAGACAGTCACAGCAATTGGGGGCAGTCGTGGTTCAAGGTTAGGGAACCAGCCTGGTGACCAGAAGGTTGCCGGTTCTACCCCGGTACCGACAAGACACGTCTACACGAATGCCCATCTACCATCTCAGGACACAGACAGTAAGCATATCCACTCGAGTCTGAACCCACAAAAAAACACTTTATTTATTATTCATCCACTTCATTGTGAAAACTGACTATGAATATTGCTGAAATATATCAAATTGTAATTGTACTGCAATTTGATTTGATATTCAGCTTTTGACAACCTAAAACATTGATATAACTCTAAGGTACTTTAATATATCATTTTAAATCATGGCATAAATACCTCTGCCCCAGTGTGTGCCCTTACAAGTGAGTTAAATGAGGATGTCAAATTCCTACGTGTACAAGCCGATCACTTCACGTCTTCACAGGACATTTTAGTATCGCTGGTTCAACTCGCTATCGACAGTGTGTGCATAAAGGCCACTCACCAGGACAGAAGCATATCCGTGATCGTCTCTGCTGTGGTAAACAGCGCAAACACTATCCAGTACATCATCCATTTGACCTGGTGGACACACACGAATACGCAGTCCCGTCACACAGAGTACTTTTAGCATTGATACTCATGGTTGATATGAAGTAAAAGGTTTGCTATATGAACCAGGACACACAGATGAAGCGGTTTTGTGCAATTAGTCCCTTTGATCCGAACCCTGGTGTGTTCATGTGGTTTGTTTGTGCATAAGCATGAGTAAGTTGGTCTCAGGCTAGTTCCAAACAAAAGTGGTTGTGTTTAATTGAAGTCAAAAAGGAGAACTGAGGGAGACGTGTACCTATGTGTGTTGGTTTGTGTGCCATGTTTCCAGGTTCTGTGGTTCTCTCTCAGATATGCTACAGAACGGAATCTGGAGGCAGATTAGATAGACGGAGATTAAGGCAGTAATAAAAGACGTTGATGATGGCAGTTTCCTCTGCCACTGCCTTTATATCGGGCAACCCCTGTGATCACCAGATAGCTGGTTGTGTGTGAGTAGTTGTAGATTTTTTCAAACTGAATACACATCTGCTGCTAATGTCTATCCAACTGGATAACACTAGTATGTTGCTGCTAAACTTAAGAGTACGGTGTTTACATTTATACAAAAAAAAGGACAAAAAAATGCTGCTAAATGGTATACATTTATACCAAAACGGTCATAACTGCACCTTACTGCTCCCACTACCAATGGGCTACCTGAACCGTCCCCTCCCTTTATTTATTGTTCAGTGTTTATTGTACCATAAATTGTCTTGAGTATTTATTGTAAATCGTCTTGTGTCATAGCAAGCACATGCTCTTGCACACGTGCACTTTGGGTTGTATTGTGTAGTTTAGTGTTCTGTGTAGCACCTTGGTCCTGGAGGAACGTAGTTTCGTTTCACTGTGTACTGTACACCACTGTATATTGTTGAAATTATTATGCCGAGTTGGGCTGTGCGATATGACGATTAATATTACGCTCTATCGTCTGTATCATTCAGTCGCAAAATTTTACTGCAGCCGTTTCGCTGTTTGGATGACACATTAAGGCGGCGCATGCACAAACATGTAGGAGAGTGCACACAGCTCACACAAACATGTAGGAGAGTGCACGTGGCACACACACAAACATGTTAGGAGCACACACAGCGCTAATTCTGTGCAGAGTAGCTCAGACTAAAAACAAGGAACTCGTGCTTAAAGGGTCTGTGTATTTTTTGGTCATTCGATTCTCATTTCAGAAACAGAAATTTAAAAAATGAGAACGGTCGTTTTCTCAAACTGGAGGTTTATGCTCACAAGGCCGTTGTCAAGGCAACTCAAGCTGCGTATAACTTGCTTTTTTAGCTGAAGACCCAGATGTTGAGGGAGCCTTTTTTCCGTTGCACACCATACAGTGGAAAATATCTTTAATTGTTTGACTTTGACTGTATAATTCCACATAGTGCTGGACGATATGGCCAAACTTTATATTACAATTTATTCCTTAATACGGTATAATTTCGATATTGATATAAATAATTTTAAGGCCTCAGATAAACTGCCATGAATCCCTATAATGGAAGTCTGTATTCACTGATGTCTGAAAACTGAACTGAAGTCTTTGAAACCTCCACCTACAAAAACTATATGATACTTTAAAAATAAAAATGGTCCAAATAAATCAATGTTCATCTTTTATACTTTATCAATATAAATAAAGGCTGAGTTTCTTATTATTTGGTAAATAATTAAACAGTTTAAAACAAAAGTGCTTCAGCCAAGATGAAGAACATAAAACAGTGCTTGGAGTTTGTACAGAAAAAAAAGGGCAACAATGAATACACATGTAGCTGTAGGGACAGGTTTGATCGTTGATGACGCCCTATGGTGAACCCAACAGTTTTTAAAACTTAAGAGGTTTCTGGCAAGAAATACAAACAAAAGGTAGTCTACATGATCTGGCTAAAATCAAACTGGCCGTCACTTCTCAAAATAACTTCATGACTTTAATGCTTTGTCTAGACCCACATTACAGAAATCATTTTAACGTAAATTAAACAAATTAATTTTCTCCTGTACTGTTAAATGTTGGCATACTAAAGGCACTGTGCTCACTGTGCCTCTCACTTGAAGACGCTTTTATATTTACAAAATCAGTGGGATCAGCGGCAGTGGCTGGAGCTGGAGCGGTGTGTGTCTGCTCTGTGACACTGTGCGTCTGTTAGTGTTGTGGGACGGGTGTACTGGCAGTACCCGCTGCTCACTGAGCACAGGAACTGAAGAACATGTGCTTGCATGTCCTACTCTCCAAAAGTCTCCAATAACACCAGAAAAAGTGGCCAAATTTGTCGCTAGTCGCTTTAAAAAAAATGTTGTTGGATAGGTCTGAAAAGTCACTAACACAGTTTAATACATGTGACAATGTTGCCACATATGCCACATCGGAGGGGGAGCTTGCGGCTTCAGCTAAAATGTGCCGCACTGCACCTAACCTAGCCTGCTTGAATGTAGTTCAGATCTGCTGGAACGTAGTGATGGCGGCACTCTGTTATATATGCCAGTCAGTGACGGATGCTGTAAATAATATACATTGAAATACCACAAAAATTATACCACCGTTATCGAAATTTCTTATCGCGGTAAAAACCGATATCAAAATATTGTCCAGGCCTAATTCCACATATAAAAATCCTTTTTTTCCTGTGGTCATTTTATTTTTAAAAATTACTGAATGCACAGAAAACATGCCGTATTGTGATATGTATCATTATCGGGATATGAATGGACCTATAGCGAGATATGAAATTTTAATCATATCGCACAGCCCTAATGCCGAGATTGGAAAACTCTTTACATTATACACTGAAGTGCCAGAAAAACTGGTAGAGACAAGCCTACGCAAAATATATAGGCTAGTGGTGGCGACATAATAGTATGGGGTTTGTTCAGCTGGCATTTCATAGAACCCCTGGTACATCAACAAACATCTCCGACGGGAACCAGACTTAAAAGGAAACCCATTTTCTGACCAAGAGACAAAATAGTTTTGAGAGAAAGGATGGAAAGGGGGAGGGCTGTATTTTGACACACCACAAGTATTTTAGCTTTTTTGGTCCATTTAACAGCAAACAAGGAAAAGTATCAATTTCCCACTGCAAGGGGAATCGATGTGAAAGAACCCTGTGGTTTGCATTTAATGTGCTTTTTTTGTGTTTTGCAAAATGACAGGCAAGCTAGACGAGCATGTCTTGGGGGATTGATCATGATCAATGTTTGGGTTACAGACCATAAACCAACAAGATCATCAAAAGAGATAATATTTCAAACCAGATTATCTACCTATTGTAAATCATCCAGTTTCCCATCATTATTAAGCTCACATGACCTTCACTAATCTGACAATGTGCTACTTCTTTTTGAACTGCTGCTTACATTGTTGCAAGCCAAGTGCTTGAATGTGCATGAAAATAAACCATGTGAGCAGACAGATGTCATGATTGGCTAATGTCACACTGATCAGCAGAGGGATAAAAGTAGGAACGGAAGACTGGAAAACACAGCCAATTATCCTCTATGTCTCTTACTTAAACTGGTGATCTGCTGATAACAGGGTGAACCTATCAACAGCTGTGCTACTTGGAATTCACTAAACGGAGAACGGAGGAGTGGCAGCCATGCTAGAGAATGGCATCAGTGCCTGGGTTGGTTTCCATTGTAAACAGAGAAAACCAAGAGTGGAAACCTTGGCATAAAGTATCAACCCCTGGCTTTTCGTATGAAAGTGTAAATAATCTATTATGATTTTTTTATGCCAATCAGATCATAACCTGACCCCAGCATTGCTAAATTTTCAAATCTGATTGGTCAAAAGTTTGATTTATCGTCTGTATTGTTGAGGGCGGCTGTAGACTTGCGGTTACAAAACCAGCCAATTGCATTCACGCACTCGGTCTGGACGGATATCCTGCACAGTTTACACAATAACGCTGTTTTGAACTAGGTCAGACATAAAAAAAACTAAACTTCCACACTGGTGAGGCGACTTGTCCTTTCTTTATTCACAATTTTCTCATTCACAATGTTTCTATTGTTTAAATGTCCAAGATGTACCCGAGCGATAAACCTGTTAAATGACTGGCTGTGTGTATGTCCCTCATAGCATTGGATGTTTAGGAGCCAGGACGGGAGCACGTTTGGTTACTTGGGCACTCGTTATGTGCTTTTCTGGTGATTCGCATTTAATCCATTTAAGTAAAACTATCGAACACTTTTCCTCTAGCTAATGTTTTAATCACCCAGGCCTATTCAAACCCCATAACAGGAACTAACTTGCATCACTCGTATATCATAAATGGATAAATAGCATGATGGGTCAATATATAAAAACTGATGATTTACCACCCCGGTAAGTCTACTCTGCCCAACAACCACCTCTGCATCGCACCACCTTGTATTTTCCTCTAACAGCACATCCCAAAACGATTATTCCATAATAATATGGCTGCATTTTCATATTTGAGGCAAAAATCAGAGCACACCAAGCAGCCCCCCTCCCCACCCCATATTGGTCCATGTTATTTAAAAACCATTTTGTACCATATCAGTGAGCAGCAAATGATCCTGTTACAGATCATTACACCTGTAAATGAGCTTGTTAAACAAACAGAAGGTCAGATGCTGGAATACTCACATACTCTTTGACGTTTTTCGTCTTGACTGCCTTATAGGAGGAGTAGGCTGGGTAGAGGGTCCCAAAGGCCAGGCTGATAGAGAGAGAAAGAAATGTTTAATCATTAGTTCAGGACGGACACACTGTGTGTTCCAGTAAACTTATTTTAGCTCGTCTTACAATCACAGGGCTGGATTGGGCATCTTATATTTCAGCAAATGGGGTAACATGAAGCATGTTTACTGTAGAACAAAGAAACGGCAAATGTGCCAGGAAACAACTGTGAAGTGCCCAGCTCTTGCAGTTAAGAAGGCGTGGTCTCTGTGCCAGTCAGACTCTGTGGCAAAAAAAGGTGTGGCCTGTGTGCCAATCAGTCCCAGGAAAGAAGGTGTGGCCTGTGTACTAAGTCATTCCCAGTTATCCCAGTCATTCCCAGTTATCCTAATAACTTCATGCATCTTGCATCTATCATACAAATCTACAAACACACATGCACACACACACACACATATAAAGGATCTACACTGGGAGCAGACACAAAGCAGCAGATGCCACACATTCAGCCACGTGTTGGGACGCTTGTTTTTTTTTTCTCTCTCTCTCACACACACACACACACACTTCCTGGACTCTACTTTGTGCTGATGGACAGGATTCGACGCCCTGTGCAAGGACAAAGGTCACTAAAGTATAGCACGGACCTCGCCTACTCACTGCAAACAGGCCTCACTTCATCTGTGTGTGTGTGTGTGTGTGTGTGTGTGTGTATGTGTGTGCGTGTGCGCATGCGAGTATACATGGATTTGCTATGCATGTGTAGGCTGGCATGTGTGATTCCCAGTGAATCATGAAAGAGTGGGTTAGAGCTACTGCAGTGAGACAACACGTAGCTGAACACATGCTCTTTGTCCTATTTACGCCAGTCACACTCCCATGATGCTTTGCTGCTCCTTTCTAAGACTACAGCACCTCCCTTTAAAAGATTTATTGATCAGTCTGGGCACAGGCAATGAAGGCCATATCTTCTTACAGCGTTACTCTCTAAGCATCAGAAAAAGAAAATTAAAGTCCATGCATCTATATTTAAAAGTAAAAGCGCAAAGCAGATTACGTCCTTTGTGCTTCAGTTTTTAGGACATGGCGTCTGAAATTGTTAGGCTCCAGGACATGAACACCTCCAGTACCGAGGAGTTAACTTAAGCTGTGAAACGGCAACACTTGCTACACGCTTATTGATTTTTTTAACGCTTTATCCTGTAACGATGTGTTCATAGTACTAGATGTGTTCAGAAGCTACCAGAATTCCACCGAGATTTCTTAAATCACCGTGTCGGAGTGTTTGTGCCCGAGCGTTGACAATTTCACCACCGCAACATGGTCCAGATCATCTCAGAGATCCACTCAGAGAGAAGAACTGCGTCAGTCCTTCTCAGCCACGTTACCGCAGGCACCTGACTCGGGTTTAGTCCACTTAACCCTTACTGAGTCAAAACACAAGAAGTGAAATAAGAAGTGAGAGCATACAAGTCATCAGGATTAGAGGTAAAGCTACTCGTTGACCACAGTGCTTGCACACAGAGGAATTCGCATTTCACCCATACGTGCAGTGAACCATACACACTAGTGAATGCACACACTAAGGGGAAATTAAGATACGTCCCCGGAGCAACCTCATTCAGAGAGAAGTTGAGGGTTAGATGACTTGCTCAAGAGCACTTCAGTCACATCTTTTTAGTGCGGGTATCAAACCAGGGACCCTGCATCAAATCACACTCATACACACTAGTGAATACCTACTAGGGGCAGTGAGCACAGGTGCCCAGAGTGGCAGGTAGCCCCTATCAGCAGGTCGGGGTTGCTCGAGACCACTTTAGCTGGTCCCAAGTCTGGTTCCTTAACCACAAACCTGCGGCTCTCACCTGACTCGGGTTCAGTCCACTGTGAGCAAGCTGCAAGCACCTGACTCGGGTTTAGTCCACTTAAGTGCTCAGAGTCAAAACACAACAACACAAGTGTGAAACCTTTGTTATAAAGAAGTGTCCTTTGATGACCTGGCATCCCGTTCCAGTGTATCTATCAAGGGCAATCGTGGGATAAACCACCACCACCACCACCACCCTGGTGGATCCACAGTGACCAGGGTAAAGATGATACTGAAGATGAACGAACGAACGAACAAAAGATTACAAGGGGAGGCCAAAGGGAGACCGTGGCACATTGCGACTTTGTCACACTTTGATATGAATGGACGTCTAAGCTGACGTGTGTTTCACTGCATGAACGTGATGGCCTGGCATCCCGACCAGTGTATATTATCCCAGACCCAGAGCCCACCACCAATTAACCACCCCCCCACCATCACCACCGAGGATCCACCATGACTCAAATCAGAATAAACAGGATACTTAAGGTGAATGAATAATTACAAGAGGAAGACAAGGGAAGAACGTGGCACGTGGAGGCCTTGCTACTGATGTGAATGGACGTCCATACCGATACTCAGTCCATATTGTGATATATTTATCTCACACATGTTGAAGATTGTAGCTATATGAGGATTGTGTCCATTTTATAGCATTTAATACTGAATGAATAAATGAATAAATGAATGAATGAGTGCATAAACAAATAAATAAATAAACAAACAAGACTAATGATAAATAATTAAGACTTTTTTTAAAAAAAAAGCTGTATTTAAAAAGCTAATAAATGTAGCATATGGAGGTCAAATATGTTAAATATTGTTTATTAAATACGTTTACTCGACTAAAAACATACTGCAAATGTATTTCTCTAATTCAAGATTATATTTATATTTACATTTCTTTATTTTTAGCATTATTTTTACCTCAGGTAAAAAAAGATAGCTAATTAAATCAGACCATTTAGACGATGACAAGCAAAACAGATGCTTATTAGCATCCAAGCTAATTCCTCTCAGGACACAAACATCCTTACTATACCTCAAACGTACATTTTAAATATTATTATACACCTTTTTTTTATTTTTAAGGCTTCAGGCAATAAAATTCAGGATGCAGGAGAGCCTGAGGACCTGACCAAGAGCCACAGCAGCAGAAACCAGGGTGAAAACATATCATTACTCACACCACTATCCTGGAAATGATCCAAGACACCATCATGAAGACCAGGTCTGGATATTTCTCTCTTCACTTATCCCCTATAATCACTCATCACCTTCATTATTTCCACTGAAAAATACAACGAAGCTGGGTCAAATCAATCCCGACTAGCCTCGTCTACATCACATCATCATCATCCCTCCTGCACTCATACAGCTCATACACGGCAAACGGGCTGGTTGTGTCCTAAACGGCTCTGTAGGACCTGTATAAGAGTTCTATGTAGGGTGTGAGGTAACGGGCGCGTGCACACTTGGTAGCGCGCTAAGCATCAAACAGGAAGTCGTTTGAGATCGAGCCTGTAATTTAAAGGCGCAGTAGCCATTTTTGTCAGAAGAGGAAGAGCATCATCGAGCAATATGGCTTCAACAGCTTGTTAGTTCACAGAGATGCTAATATAGCTATGGTGATGGTTAATAAAGACCTCAGATGTATAAGATAACGATATATATACCTGATTGAATAAAAGCAGAGATATAATGTTTAATTTTTAACACAAAAATGGCCAAAAGTTTGATCATTACACCCATAGAGGTGCCTTCCAAAATGATTGTCATGTATGAAATCATTCAGTCAGTCAGTCGTGATCTTATCCACTTATTCCTTCTGAGTCATGGTTTTGTCCAGAGCCGTCGCAGAATCACAGGGTGCAAGCTAGGAATAGCCCCAGACAGGGCGCCAGTCCATCGCAGGGTACCACAAACACACACTCACACCCTAGGGGCAATTAAGCACATCCACTTCACCTACCATGTGTCTTTTTGGGGAGGTCGGAGGAAACCGGAGCACCATGCGATACAACGTGCTGTAGAACACAGAGATCCTACACCTCGGAATACAACAGAACTGTGGACCGTTCTGCAGAAAGAATGTTCATTGCTTATACAGAACATTTTCACAGGCTCGTAGAGTCCATGCGGTCCATCCTGTGGTGGACCTACTAAGATTGGTTTGGTACAGTGGCAACATCACTGGCTCCCATGTGAAAGACCTGGGTTCGAATCCTTGGCATCTAGGCAATTTGTCTGTGCTACGTTAATAAGGGTTCTTGGGCAATTTGTCTGTGCTGTTGTCGGTTGGTGTGGTACAGTGGTAACATCACTGGCTCCCATGTGAGGTTCGATTCCCAGTCTGGGCAACCAGTCTGTGTTACACCAATAGGGGTCCTTGGGCAAGACTCCTAACACTACGCTGGCCTACGTGTAATACCAATAACCTTGTAAGTCGCTCTGGATAAGAGCGTCTGCTAAATGCCATAAATGTAAATGTTGGGCAAGACTAACACTACACTGGCCTACTTGTAATACCTGTAACCTTGTAAGTCGCTCTGTGTGAGAGCATCTGCCAAATGCTGTAAATGTAAATGTATTAGACTGGTGTACTGTATAAAACAATACGGGATCGTGTTTTTTGTATTTTATATATTGTAACACATTAACTCATTAATTTGTCTTCAGCAGGTGCTTTAACAAAGTGAAGCTGTAGATTTGGAGTGGCATGGTGGCCCCAACAGGTAGTGAGTATGTTATACAGCTCCAGGCAGGGCCAGCCCAAGCCTTTATGGGGCCCTAAGCAGATTTTTATTTGAAGCCCCCCATACCCCCTCTGACTACCTATGCATATCG